>JAEMWC010000696.1:420000-450000 GCA_016490735.1 Pachyseris speciosa
ATTGAGTGTCGTAAAACCAAAACCAAAGCAATTACTCCAGCCAATCACAACCGAAGTAAGCAATGAAATGAGCCAATCAGAATACGGAGCAATTACATGTAGCCGGCGGAAAGCGCGGAAAAATACGCCCGTGCAACTCACAATTGGTTTTGGTTTTGCTTCTCATTGGTTGAGAAAGTGGCGCGAGTTTTCTTGGCCAATCACAGAGCGAAGCAATCCAAAACCAAAGCAAAACCAGAATTACTTTCTCGTTTCTCAAAAATTAAATTTCAGTGATACAAAATTGAACACTTGAATGAATGAAGCCCAAAACGCTTCCCAAAAAACGATTTGTTTCCCTCTGGCTGACTCACCTTATTTTTCAAAACCAACAAACTTTATAATTGAATGGCTTGAGTTTTAAACAATGGCAGTCGCGGAAAAGATTACAGCTTGCTAGGAAAGGCCTAGTCTCCTACGCAGCCGTTCTTTGTTTCACCACGCAACGCTCCTCCCCCGAGCGTTCCGTGACGACACAAAGAACGGCTGCGTAGGAGACTAGGAAAAATTGTTAATTTCTTAGCATTCCCTGTCTTCTTTTAGGAATGTAAACTCTGGGGATCGATGGCTAAAGCATCGGTCCGTGTAAAGGGCAAAATTAGTGTCAATACGCACTACAAAAGGTTTATCATTGCTTTCTATAGTCAAAGTCCTTGGATCGGCCGGCTGTCCAATGAAAAGTCAAGGGCGGCTATTAGAAAGCCAACTTTGTCACTGGTTTAGTAGTAAAGGATGGGGTTAATTTTTATTTCTTTTGTTTTACAGGAAACAGTACAGCAGAATGAAACCAAAGGGGAAAAGAAAAAAGAATAGATTTTAGATGCATGTAAATCTCACTAAAGTTGCCAAAGAACAATAAAGTGTTGTAGCTGTTAAAGAAAGGCACAAAACAGCTGTATTTGTGTTGTTCGGTCGTGGGCATCCACGTTTCAGTAATTCCAATTACAATGTCCCTGTTGACGTTGTCAGGGTAAAGTCTTGTGTGAAAGGCCTCTTTGACCCAATGGGTGTACCAGTGTGGGTCTCATCAATAAACTTAACCTTATCCACCGGCCAGTTAGCTCAGTTGATAGAGCATCGGACTACTGCGCGGGAGGTAGCGGGTTTAAACCCCAGCCGGACCAACACTCAGGGTCTTTAACAAATCGAGAAGTGCTGCCTTCGTAATGACATCTGCAAATGGTTTGACTTTCTAGTCTTCTCGGATAAGTACGATAAACCGTTGGCCCCGTCCCACAACTCTTCACAAAAGATTCTGTGGGACGCCGTAACCTTGGCTGTGACCATCCCTGGTGCGAGGGAGGGTAAATAAAGTTACGTAGGACCTGATTACATGGCGAATTTCTGCCCGGTTAACCGGGTTGAGATTTCAGCTCGGCTTCCAGAACAAATCTCCTTAAAGAGAGGTTTGCTATTACATGAAGAGAATTTAAGCCCAGGCTGAAATCTCCAGCAAGGTTTCACAAACCGGGCTGGAAATTTCAGCCCGGGTTGAAGGGCTGAACCTCATGTAATCGTAACCAAATTTCAGCCCGGCCTGGAAAGTGAGTTTGGGCATGCGCAGTGGTGTTTTCAAAGAAATAAACAAACTTATTCCTAGGGCCCGCACCCCCTTAACCAGGGGTGGTGTGGGGGATAAGGTGGGATGGTTGGGACGGCCTAACGCCCAGAAAGAAATTTCAACCCGGCTGAGATTTGTAATGTAATCGCAATAAAATTTCAGCCCGGGGTGTGGTTGAAATTCGCCATGCAATCAGGCCCTTACTTAGCGGATAGTGGGGATAGGGAACCTGGCGGTCCCTTCTTAACCTGGCCATTCATTAGACATGTGTTGTGACAGGTCCTTGTTTATTTCACAGTCGCAAGCTTATGAAGCTGTGAGTCACAAAAATCAAGTTAATGTTAATATTAAAATTCAGTATTCGTTCGTTATAACAAAATTATTTCGAAAGGTATAAGTTACAATGTACTAGTGTATATAACGGTACATTAACGATGTTCCAGAAAAAAGCTAACGCATAGTGTGAAACTGTTATAACACAGGATAAAAAATACACAGGGCGCATTATTTGCGACTATTCTGGCGCTCTTATTCCTGTTTAGGATTTCTGTTAACACTTCTTTGAACATGGCTTTCCAAAAGAACGCGTTTTCTGAAAACATAGTACTTTTCTTGGAGGTGACCTAGGACCACGGCGCAGAATAGTCTGGACCAAGAACTTGAACCCGAATGTACTACGTCACGTCACGGGTTTGACGAGAAGCGCGTCGGGACGCGCACGATTTTGCCGCCAAAACTTTTCCAAAAGTACGCATCTTGCGTATTCCGAGTAAACCGTCTTTTATTCATATCGGGAGAAAAATACGGTAAACTAGAGGCCATATTGGCCTGCACTCGGCCTTCCAAGAGGCAATCGGAAATTGCGATTTGCAACTTCACTGATTCACCTACACGGTTGAAATATTATGACAAAGTTAGCATAACGAGATCTGAATCCCTTTTCACTCTTGCACAGAGAAATATTTTTAGGCTAGCACCTTCCACAGGAAGTCCGAGTAATAAAATCCCGTTCATTCCGAAGAGATACCGTCCCAAACAGTTCGAAAATAACGCGCCCAAAGTTTCAGTTCCAAGGTACCACTGCTAAGTTTTCAAAAGAAATTGTTCCAACTAAACAAACAAGCGGAATATAAGTCGTATCAACTAGTTCCAAATATCTAGTTCCAATAATTTTGATGTCACTAAAAGAAATATAGTTTCTTACTTATAGTTACAGCGCACCACTCTAACGTCTGGTTAAATATTGCTTTTTGTTTTGTCAACGTGACGTTTTCATCCCTGTGCCGTAAGAAAGTCAGGAAACGTTTTCAGAGGGAACGCGATAGATAATTAAGACCTGACTTCGCAGAGTTGTATCATGTTGCGCTTAGTTTTTTTAAATCTCGGCTTTCTCCTTTCTTTCCTAAAGTATCAGTGAGGTCAACCGACACGAATGACCCGACTTGTCAGACGTCAGTCCTGTAATCGCTTCAATGGGCCCCTTGCAGACTGTCAGTCACGAGGTACAAAAACGCCCTGCTGGGACCAAAACAACCCACTGGGGCAAGACAAAGAAAATTACCATTAAAATTTTGTTATGATGTAAGCTCACTGTTTGACTAGTCCTAGTGGATTGTTTGCGCCCATTCAGACTGGTCTCGTGTAAACTAACTCGTACCCATCTGAGTCGTAGCAGTCAGAGTTCATACCGGTCTCCTTAAACCATGGCCTTAGTTCAGACGGCGTGAGTGGCAACCGAATGTCGCCTTTTGTCTCGAGGAGATTCCATGTTCAACAATGAGCCATAAATTTGCTTTTCGCCTAAGATCAAAATAATTTATGAAGTCTGCCACATCCAGTATTGACGTTCTGGAAGACAAAAGCCGATGCTATGGTAACTTCAAAGAAATTGATTTAAAAGAAAATGTTATTGTTTAAGTTGCCCTTTATATTTACTGATACAATATACTACTGATATGCTTATAAATGAATAAATAATACATTTATAATTTTCCATTTGAAACAATATGCTAGTCACACAGTATTCACTAAAAATGTGATTCTGCTGTGTTTTAGCATTATTTAAGATGCAGGCAGAGGAACAAAAACAGGAGGACACAGGGCACAGGCACAAAGCAAACACACAACCAAAAACAAAACAAACAGGGACAAGAGATTTGATAAGGGTAAGCTAAATCATCACAGTCTACACTGGCTTGTAAGGCGGAGTATTCAAGGAGTATTTAAGCACCAAAACCTGAGTTTCAAGGAGTGTTTATAGCACGTTTACTTTGTCTTGCACTATGTTTTGAAATGTTTTCATTGGTCAATAGCAAGTTTACAAAAGCTCCCCAGATATTAAATGCATTTTTAAGAGACAACCACAAATGTCCCAAATGGAACATAACTGTACCGACTTTCATATATACCTCTTACTAACCGAGTTCAAGGTCCGTACTGTAAGTTACGGACCGAGTTTTTTCCTTTTGATTTATGGCCCAAGCGCGAAGCGCGCGGGCCATGAATTAATGGCAAAAAACGAGGATCCGTAACTTACAGTTAGCACCGAGAAAACGAGGTTAGTAAGGTATTTATTATATCTCTGAGGTTAATCCGGCACGCAGGAAAGAAACCTTGTTGAAGTCAAGCGGGCCGTACTGTAGAATACGACCCGCAAAATTGACCAATCACAGCGCGCGTACTAAGTGAGAGATATAATAAAATCCCATATCACTCTGTTTCCCATCCGAAAAAACTTCAAGGAGTTTTCATTACTTTCAAGCACTTTTAGCAGAAATTCTTCTCTTCAAGGGCTTTTCAAGCACCCTTGAAATCAAAAATTGAATTCAAGGGCTTTTCAAGGACTTCTAGGAGTAGGACAAACACTGAATTCATTCTACCCGTCATCTCTTACTCCCACAGTATACACACACAAAACAGTTTTGTTTGCTCTTTCACAAGCACCAAGTTTCTGTGAACGTTTAAAGGTAAAACGTATGCTTGCTACCTAGGCTAGATTTTACTGATACAAGATGACCAACATTAGTGACATCGGACTAAATCAGTGAAATTGCTAGTTAAACCAAAAGAGAAGGCAATGAAAATTGCGATCATATAATTCGATTTTCTAGCGGTGTGGCTTCAACGACAAATAATATCATAAATAGGTTAATGCAGCATTAAAATATAACAAAAAATGATCCCATAAAGATAGCGCAAGAATTGTCAGAGCACTTAAAATTAGTGAAATTGCTGGTCAAACCAAAAGAGAAGGCAACGAAATTTGTGATCATATAATTCCGATTTTCTAGTGCTGTGGCTTCAATGACAAATAATATGATAAATAGGTTAATGCAGCATTTAAATGTAACAAAAAATGATCCCATAAAGATAGTGCAAGAATTGTCAGAGCACTTAAGGACAAATCAAACTTATGAGCAAACTATTGCTAAGTTCTGGAAGGGATATCTCATGCCCTCTCCCATCTGTTTTCTAATACTATACTGAAATACATAACTGTTATGAGTAATATGCCTCCACTTTCCATTCTGGAAGAATAGACCCTTTACAGAACAGACATGCTACAGTGTATGTATCAAATTGTTAAATACGATACATAAATGTCAACAGTCGCACCTCAATACAATCTAAAGATTAAACTCAGGGAGTTTTGCTAACTCCTCTTCATACTCATCGTCATCATCATCACTAAGGCTACACCTCGGAGACAGTCTGCATCCTCGGGAAATATACTGAGATAGCTTGCCAATGGAGGCTAAAATCAATCCCAGGTAAGGCGGCGAGGGCCTGACAGGTCGGCTGATATACTCTGGGTGGTACTGGACACCAACAAAATAAGGATGACCTAAGAGAAACAGTGAGTTAATGATGCTTTAAAGCACTTTTCAATTGAATGTCATAAAACCTAAATCAAAGCAATTACTCTGACCAATCACAACAGAAGTAAGCAGTGCAATGAGCCAATCAGAACATGAAGCAATTACATCTAGCCGGCGCAAAGTGCGGGAAAATATGCGTGTGCAAGTCATGATTGGTTTTGGTTTCGCTTCTCATTGGTTGAGAAAGTGGTGCAAGTTTTCCTGGCCAATCACAGAGCGAAGCAATGAAATCCAAAGCAAAGCGATAATTACTTTCGACACTCAATTGAAAACCGCTCTAAGTAGTCATGGTCATTAATCCTTATAGTTTGCCTAGCCCCCAAATATTTTTTTGCTTAAATAAATCTTTGCACCTGTTTGAAACACATTGCGCCTTTTTAAAACAAATATTGATTTTTTTATAAGCTGTAAAAGTTACACAATCTAGCCATCATCTGTCCCACGACCAAGATAGCAAGGGACATGGGTCTATTCCTGATCTGACATCACACGCCACTTTGCATGCATGTTTACAAAGACTTGCTGTCACGCAAATCAGTTTGAGTCAAAATATTTTGCAGCGGCTTTTGATTTTGAAACAAAATTGCTTAAGTCCCATTAAAATAGAGAGAGAGGTTGAATAAAATGCCAATAGATTTACCCTTACCAATCTTGTTGATATGGGCCATATAATGGCCCAAGTATGGAGATGATATGGCATAACCTATGGGCCCTCTATGGATAATACATGGACTTGGTACGGGATATTGCATTCCATATCGGCACTTCCCTAATTATACTGTAAAAGCTCTAATAAGTCCCCGGGGGACTTATTTAATTTCAGGTCTCATTAATGGGGGGGCTTATTAGAGAGTGTGAGAGGGCTTATTTCAAATCTTAAACACCCTTTTCGTCTTGAAACGGTTTTTGTACAAAACTCAAACAACTACAGTGAAATTTTATTATCTAATGGAAAGCAGCAAACAGTATTACATGTTTGAGCGTATATTTGTTTAAAAACAAACTAATTGGGCCACACAAAGTTGATTTTGCAAGAAGGAATAGGAGTGACTAATTACAAAATCTCAGTCCCAAATGGGGGAGGGGGGGGGGGGATAAAGAAGCGGGGGCTTAATAGAGCTTTTATGGTAATTTAATGTCTTTGGTTAACCTGGGGCACTATAACAGAGCACTAACATGCTTACATATTTCAACTTGGAACAACTCCAAAACAAAGTCCAGTCATCCAAGGAAAAATTACAAATGCAAATACTGGGTTACAAGTCCAGCACAAACCTCTGCCAGAACCAAGCCACGCTAAGCCAGGGCTCGACCTTGGTGGTGGTCAACTAGCCAAATATTACTGGATTGTCAGTTTTGGCTAGTGAAATTCCCTCAGTTACTAGCCATATTGGCTACTAAAATTATTGAGGCAAATTTCTTTGTCAACTGCTTAAGATAAATTTAGTGCTCTGAAAATTGTGACACAATGTTTAACGTGCAGAAAGAAAAAAAAAACGAAGTAATCTTTCATGTGAATGAAAGTGAACAGTTTCATGACCAAGCCACATTCAGCTAAAGAGACTGGATCCGAGTGTTGCCATACGCACTTCAATCGTAAATGAAATTGCCCGCCATATTTTTTTGTGCTTCGATGATCTTCAATGGATATCAGAGGTTTTTTTCAAAACTAGGGTAATTACTAACTTGAACTGAATATTTTATGGCTAGTAGAAAAGCTCTTTGGCTAGTGAGAACTACCATTTTACTAGCCATAAGACTGGTAACAAAAGTTAAGGTCGAGCCCTGCTATAAGCATACCTTTGATCTCCATGATCTCCATTCTTTCGCCCTCAACATCTCGTCCCACAAACTGCATTCCATTCTCTTCAAGTTGTTTGATATATGATGGATTAACCTTGGAGAGAAAAGGATATAACCTCACCAAATTTACGTTACCCACCTATAGCTTAATTTTAACCAAGCTACAAGTTCAGCATCCAATTTCTCCATACAATGTCACTACTTAATCAACAAACATAACACAAGAACAAAAGGAGAACAAAGGAAATTATCACAAAACATGAAATGAAGGGCTTCAGGCAAGAAGGTCCTCCTTATGTGGACTTTGTTTTAGTGAAGAAACATTGTAACGTATTTTTTTGCTGGTTTCTGCTTTATTTTTGAGAAAAAATGTATGCAAAAGAACAGGTTTCTCCAATCAGTGTCTCCTGGAAATGTCTTGCAGATACATGTATGTTGATTGAGAAACGAAAGATTAAACCTTTTTATATGTCGAGACAATGAAATCAGCAAACTGAAGCAATCCTCTGGTCATTTGTTCTGATACTAGGAGTCGATCATTATTTTGCTAATTAAATAACAGTTTCTGCATTAGAGTTACAGAATATTTATGCAGTCCATAGCGGTTTTGCTGGAGATAACCAATCAATCCAAAGGAAAGACGAAATGTTTTTAACATGAGTCTGAAAGGTTCTGGTCTTGCAGCTGTTTTGATGATTAAATCTGAATGGGATATGTCTGAAATTTCATACAACAAAAGCATTTAGTTTTAAGATTAATTGTTACCTCATATCTATGTCTGTGTCTTTCCTCAACATAGTTCACATTCTTGTATAGTTTTCCTGCAACAGGAAGAATTTATGTGATGCTTTTTTTATAGTTTACCACAATCAAACAAAAGTAACATGAAAAAATTTTCATGCATAAAATAAACTGTCTGGTGGTCATAAGGCTGAGACCCCTTAAAAGAAAAAAATCTCTTACAATGTAAACACTGATGTACATGTAACCAGGGCTGTCACTAAAGGCAGTTAAACCAATAAAATCTTCTATGGCTATATACCCCAGGTACAGTTAGGATATTGGTGCTCATGGTGATCATTTCTCTTGAAGTTACAGTTTATACAGAAAGTAACAGGTTTGCTATGTGAATATCAAACTCAATGCAGCAGGTGACTCAAAACCCAATAACGTTTGTTACTAACACCTTTCAAAGTTGTCACAGGAACCCAACACAAATGAAGCAGATAACATAGTGTGGTGTCTCCTGTCTACAGAAGGCAGTGACACACAAGTGGGTTGAAAGTTTGGCTGTTAAAATGTTTTCCATTCTTTCAGAGAAGACTACAATCAAACCTCGATTATCCGTACTATTTCCTCGTATCCCAGATTTTTTCACAAGTATTAACAAGGCAGGATGAAGATCTCTGGAAACTATCATTGGGATTTATTTTTAATTTAGGAATTGAAAACATGCACTTGAAACAGGTTTGTTTTCCTTTCAGAGAGAACGTTTTGTGATTTCGTTATGGGCCATGTTTTAAATGAGTAAGGGCCTGGGAACGAGGTTTTAAAATTTATCGACTGAAAAAATTGTTTCCACTGCATGAAAGAGCATCTCAAAAATGGTCACCTAACCAACTTTGACCCCCTTCACTTGAATTGGAGCTGAAAAAAAATGCGTTTGAAAATTGTGAAAATTAGAGACTTTGTATGGTTTGGAGGGACACACTTTCCAAAAATGAGACATTAGTATGGAATTTTTTAAAGTTTTAAATGCATGTTATCTGGCGGCTTTTCAACCAAACATATTCAAACTGGCTGAAACTGCTTATTTTGAGATACCCTTTCATGTGAGAATCGATTAATTTTAGTTCAATTTCATTTATTTTCAATGAAGTTTGGATTCATTCCCAGGTCCTTACTCATTTAGAACATGGCCCATTAGTCATGAATAAAGTTGTTGTTGTTGTTAACTTAAGTTATGCATGAATTTCATTTGACTGTATGGTATAGAATGCCATGACATTAAATTCCAATTTGACCCAATTAATTCCATTTTATTGTGCCACATTAATAGTTATACATGATTGTATTTTTGATTACCCAGAATGTTTACTATAGCCCCAGCAAGTCTGCATAAGAGAGGTTTGACTCCACACCACCCATCCAAAGCAGATTATAACTTACTTGTTATACTTTCACGATCTTCAATAAACACTGTGCGTCGTCTTCCTAATCTCATCGTCCCTCCGAGCTGCCCAGGATTATGCTCAGGCATTTCAATAACCTATCATGATAATCACACAAAGAAGGTACTAAGATAAAAAGAAAAAATGATACAAAAATTTAATAATCAAAGGCACTGCCGTGTCTCTCATGAATAGTCACATGAGATGAAGATCACAACGACTCTACTGCATGCTTACTGAGCTACAGTACCGGGCAGATGTAAGTTGACAGTCACTCGATGCTCGAACTTCGCGACTCGAACCTCGATCCTCGATACTCGAAAGCTTCGAGGATCGAGGCTCGAGTCGAGTGAATCGAGTATCGAGTCGAGCGCTTCGAGTTTCGAGACAAGAAAACAAAAAACTTTTCACGCGATTAGTTTTTCACACGTCTTAACAGAGGAGAGTCCACTGTAGGTTCGTTATACAGTAAGCAACTCTTATAAATAACAAAAAATCTTATTGCACTACGAACCACGACGATCTCGATATACGTCTATGTTTACAATTTTAGGGCAACATGAAATGCATTTGTAAAATGATACATCATAACACGGGCACATTTTACACGCAAAATTATACCATGGCTTCGATTCCCTGCGGCGTAAATCGGACCTTGTCTCTTTCTTCGATGCCCAAATATACGTCATTTCAAAAGTGGGGCACGAAAACAAGGAATACATTCATCGATTCCTAGACTTTCGAAAAAGTCCTTCGACCTGTTTAATAAGGCGCGGGACGAAGGACTGATTGGCGCCAAACGGGTCGCTGGGCTTAGACCAATCAGAGTAGATCTTTGGGACCTTCGGGGATAACGTTGTCAATCAAACGTGACTAGCGGTTGAAATTCCAACGTGCGGTTGATTGCGAAAGCGATAACTGATGCTCTTCTTCCACATGCAACTATGTCGCTCGCTCAGCCACTTTGTGACGTAGAAACCTCGCTCCTCCCGGCTTTTCTGCTGTGAGATTCGAGAGGTCGACTTGTGGCAAGTCTAATTGATTCCCGGCGGCTGTCAAACTGGTATGCTCGAAGAAAGAGTTAATCGTTCTTCAAGAGAACGGTCGTGTTGAAGTTTTCTCGATTCCTTGCTGATTAATACCGAAAATAAATCATTTTGCGTTTTCAATTAGTGAATGATTCGAAAGATTTAGTACAATCAAGAATATAATCATGCGCAGCGTACTGCTTCAGCGACGATATTCACAACATTTCAGAAGCGATCGTATTTACATTCTTGGCTTGTGAAACAGCGCCCGAAATAGCCGCAACCTTGTAGTTTAGTTCCCTTCATTTTTGAAGCTGAATTTAGTGAACATGTAATCCAGTCACCTCTCAGAAGAACCCACGGTTCCAATTCGAAATCAGTAGACAGAAAATATGAAAAACGTGACCATTTCTTTTGACATGTTCTCGATGACATTTATGCAAATTTGTAATGCTTCGCCGAATCTATAAACATTTGCGGCGGCTGTCAAATATTTAGAGTTTGCTCTCAGTTTTCGTTCAAGTTTCTTCGGTTCCTTTCCGTTTGCTACCGACAATTGCATTGTGCATTTTTATTTAAGAATGATAAATGATGTTTTCGAAGTTTTGATGCGAAACTTCGCGTACATTCATGCGAGGACATTTCAGCAGCCATCGTGTTACATTCTCAGCTTGTAAAATTGAAACAGCGTCCCTAAAAAGCCGCAATCTTGTAGCTTGATTTTGTTCATTGCTTCAGAAGTTTGCTTTTTCTGGTGTAGGGTATGAAAATTTTAGGCATGTTTCACAACAACAATCCGATTCGCGGATGGAAGATCGCGCCGAAACAGATCACATGTAACGAACACTCACTGCCGCTGATTTGGAACTGTGAGAAGAACAAAAGCTACGCGAAAATTGCCTTTGTTCTCTCCTACTGTTTGAGGTTAGAAAAATTAATCGTTTCCTCGAAATCCGGTATCAAGATCCTCGAAAAATTCTTCGAGCGTCTCGAAACTCGAACCTCGATACTCGATAGCTTCGAGGATCGAGGATCGAGTTTCGAGTCGAGACTGTCAACTTACATCTGCCCGGTACTGTAGTCTTCGGGTGTCACCATCTCTATTACTAACAGTGGGTGGCTTTGATTGGTCTGTTTCAATGTTCGTTAATCGGCTAAGAAACTGTTCCATCTGCTCTCAGGGCCAGGAAAATTAATTTTATACAGATGAGAGAATGTGAGCAGAGGGCCGACAATGTTCTTCTCACACAAATTTATGGGTTACAGAAAAAACAACGAAACTAAGGTGGACTTGTTTTTGGTGCATGGTGGAACAATGACGATCACAAGGATGACAATATGGGTCACCTTGCAGCTCTTACAAGGTTTCACCTGATTGGAGACCACCCTTCAGATGAGACAAAAGACCCTAGCCCTACAACAACAGGGCTGCAGCACTATCCCTGACACTGAAATTTAGAGCTTGTAGGAGCTGTCATGCTACCAGGCAATACATCATCTTGCACAGGTTCACTACAATATTACAGACAGTTTGAGAAAAAAAACCTACCACAGGGTGGGCAGTATCAGGTTCATTTTCTGTAGAGTTTGCATCTGTAACCAAAACAAAAATGAACAAAAATACATACACACGAACAAATGAAACAATCGTTACAAGATGAAAAAACTGACAAATGTAAGTGACTACCACAGACTGTATCTGTTACCTTTCCATCCCAGGATACTTCTGGCATATTCTATGACAGCCAACTGCATACCATAACACACCCCTAATACAAAAAAATAAATAAATAAATAGAAAATTAAATTATGACATTTTCCTTTTCATGATTTTATTTATAACTTGCCACATCAAGAATAATTGTTTTTTTTAATACAGTACTATTGATGAAAGGTAAAATTAATATTCAACATCAAATCCAACACAGACCAATATCACAGTAGGTGTTTATTGCATTTTAGCAGCTGGAAATCATACCTAAATAAGGTTTTTTCATCTTTCTACCCCATTCAGCAGCAGCTATTTTTCCTTCTGTGCCTCTCTTCCCAAATCCTCCAGGGACTAGGATTCCACTGCAAAGATCAGATAAAAAAACTGTCACAACATTTATACTTGCCCAATTCTTACAGTATGCTTTGCTAACAAGTCATTTGCATAAACATGTGGCATTATTTGGCAAACTTGCATCTGATTGGCTGCACAAAGGAATTCATGTAATTTTTGACAGACCGCTTAGGAGAATATGCCAGAGAATTATCTTAAAATTTTTTTCAGGCTTTATTTTCACTACTGCTTAGGTAGTGTTCATAACTGCAATGATCATTCACATATTGAATCATTAATCCGCAGTTCATATATATGATTTTCATACATCCATTTTCATATATTCACCACTCACTGGTATATTGCGAACCAACAAAACGGCCAGCTCCCAAATGGCTTGTTAGCTCAGTCGGTAGAGCCCTGCACTGGTATTGCAGAGGTTGTGGGTTTGAATCCCGAACGAGCCTGAATTTTTTTCAGGCTTTATTTTCACTGCTGCTTAGGTAGTGTTCATAACTGCGATGATCATTCACATATTAAATCATTATTCCGCAGTTCAAATATATGATTTTCATATATCCATTTTCATAAAGCCACCATTCTCAGATTAGGTCCCACTGACATCAATGTACCATCACAACCTAACTATGCATATGTGGCTGGAAAAATTAAGGCAATAAAGTGAAACATGTAAAATGGCCTTCAGAGAATTGCTTTGATAGTAGTTTATACTTACTTGCAGCTACACAGTTTCTGCCATGCCTCATGATATTTTACGGGATCTCTCTCTTGCACTTCCTTCTCTAGATTCTCAGACTCCACCCACTGCATGAGAAAAAAAAAATCTTAAATTCAATTGCTTTTCTTTTGTCAGGCATCTGTATGAGGGAAAGTTATTTAAATCAAGTAGAAAATGTTGGATTTTGTGGAGAGGGGAAAACTGGAATGCCCGGAGAAAAACCTCTCGCAGCAGAGAAGAGAACCAATGACCAAACTCAGCCCAAACTCATAAAGAATAGTGCCATGACCTAAGGCTTAACGACAAGATAACCCAAGGCTGTCCTCTAAGAAAAATTTTTGGGAGCCCACAATTCTGAGCCCCTGAAATCCAGGATGCCCAGCATGGTAATTATGTGCAAAAACAAAGATTTCCTTGTTGCCTGGGGGCCACTGGGCACTGCTAGAGTACAGCCCTGTAACCTGAAGTTTCTACCCTTCATTTTGCATTAAAAGCATTGGCCAATTTAGGGTTTAAAAAGTAAGAGAAGAATGAGAATGAATCATAAATGTAGGGAAGACAACAACTGAAAGAAACTTAACACATTGTACGCATGTATAGAAAAGACAATGTTAAACAAGTGTATGATAAGAAACTAAAGCATGTGTCTAATACATGTGTACATTTACAGTACCGCTCTAAACTATCGCCCCATTTACTGCGAGTTTGCCTCGGTTGATTCGCGGCTCCGTGCCTCGGCAGAATTGAATTAAGCAATATACCACAAGTTTCTATGGTTTATGGGCTGATAAACCACGGGGGATGGTGGAAGAACACTTGAAGAATTCATGAATCAAGAGCCGCAGGCGAGTGATTTACGAATTCTTCAAGTGTTCTTCCAACATCCCAAGTGGTTTATCAGCCTATAAACCATAAAACTTGTGGTATATTGCTTTTATATAATAATTCAGAAGTCACACGAAATTTACTGGTACAATTTACTGGTACAATAAACCATAGCTGATTGACCAATCAGAGCGTGCAAATTGACTTTGGTTATTATGTAATAGGCTATTGAATGCTTTGTTTTACGGTCTTTTCTCAGCGACAAAGAGCAACCTTTCACAGTGAAGTGTCGAAAATTTCACACGGCCATATTTCATTATTTGAAGAAATTCAAAGTGGGCACTAATGGATGAATACTTACGAAGTTTAGCTAAGGAAAGGAAGAACAAGTGAAACATTTGTGTGTTTGGAAACAGAATATTTTAAAACAGTAATAAACTTGTGCGGAGAAACGTTTTCATTTAAGTTTAAGTCTTACAGAGGGATTTGATGCCGACCATTCGGCGGCATCAAACATGAGTAAAATATTTCAATGAATATTTCTACGCTTTTAGTTTTATTTTTCGATTGACAAATGAAAAAATCCAAAAAAGAGTTCATAACTTCTACAGTAGCTAATTTTCTTGGTGTAATGTTAACGCTAAGTAATGAGCATCTTCAAAAGCGTAAACTTGGTTGTGAACCTGTTGTCGAATACTGCATTATCTCCGTCGCCGGGTTCCTCGCTAGCTAAACAGTCAGGATACATAAATATTAACGAATGTAAAATAACTGGAGTTTCGAAGAACACAAACAAGCAATTGCACGCTAAAATTACATTTTACTGACAGATCAGTAAAATATTGTTAATGGAACGTGACTCCCGTGATCTCGTTCTCAGTGAGCCTTTCATGGCGGGTTGGTATCAATGTTGCTATTGTGTAGTCATGTTTCCAAGGCCAGTAAAATCAATAGTATCGTTGTAGCTTAGCTCGCAACATTATGGCTTTGTTGTCTTTAGCATATTGTAACAGTTATTTGCATTGGCCGAGAGTATTAAGGCCCCATTCATAACTTGATAAGCGCACGTGGAAAACCAAGCTGCTGTATAGTACAACTTAATCTACTGGCTAAGTGAGCAGACATTGTCTAGCTATATAAGCCCAAGTAAACGGTGCAAGGTTCAATTTGCAGTTCTGTTGTGCAGAGTAATCAGTAGTTGCTGTCAATTTGTCAAACGTTTTTTCCCTCCCACCCTCCCATTTGAAGATGGGTTGTTTGCATTATTTGCTGTTAATAAACTAGGGTCACTCCTGCGTGGTATGGTTAAGTCTGTGCAGCGACTTCCCCCAAGCTTGTTCGCGTCTTTGCTTTTGTTTATCGCCTGCTAACCAATACTCTTGTCCGATCCAGCACGTGCTGTCTAGCATTCAGCTCGTAGTGCTGGGGAGATAAGTGAGGTTGTTTTTGTCACGCAAATCGGAAGTCGCATTGACTGACCCACCGCAAGGCAGTGTGCCCCTCAATAACACCATCTTGAGTCGTTGTCTTGTTTATTAAGTATTTCGCTCATTTCTTTAGAGCGTATAGTGGTGTAGCGTTCCTAAGGAACAGTGACATTAATGCTTACATTTAAAATGGCCACAGATCACATTATTAAAGGACACGGACACCATGACCTGTTTGCTGGATGAAGCACGAGTTCACACCAAACATTTGCATACATGTACCTCGAAACAAGATATTGACATATTTGCATATGGTAACGCAATGCACATTTTGTCAGCTGAAGTTTGTGGTTCGAAATTATTTTGCTCGATGTGTAGCAGCTCAGAATGAAGACAAAATAAATAAGCTATATTTTTCGGAGGCTGTTGAAGACCCAAAATCTTTTCACCTTGATAATCGTCGGAGGTATATTTCACAGGAGATGATTATCGTACTTCTCACCGTGTAATCGTAAAAGGTATCCCTCGCACCACGATAATTTGTTACCTAAGCATCCGGATGAGTCAAAACATAAAGGTTAGAGACTGAAACCAACACCTTTTACAACTTTTACAAAGCAACCATGAAGAGGCTTTGAGCATATTAGGATTCCTACAACAGCTGTCTGGATCTTTCTCACTTGCCGTCTCAACGCTCAGGGATCATCCGTATGCTTATCAGATAAAACACCGATTGTTGTTACTTTTGCAAAACTTCGCGCTCCACAATCAACTGTAGTTATAACAGCGATTGTCTTGTAAAAGAAAACTAATGAAACAAGTTTTCAAATCATCACTTGATCATGGAAGAATGCGGATAAAGAGAAACATTTTATTTCAAGTTTCCTCCCCATTAAAAATGCTCCACAGCTGTAGCAATTGAAGGGCTCACTGGAAGAAGGGCGTAAGTGACAATTTTGGTCATTTTGCTGATTTCGTCCAAATGAGCTGAATTTTTGCAGGTGGCCTTTGATACATTAGAAAAACATTGCCCTATATTTTTTTTCGCTTTTTTGTGGTCATTTTTCGAGAAAACTCGAGCCAAAATACACATTCAATGCGTCACTTAGCACAGTTTTTCCTGCTTGGATTACTGAAACTGGACATGAAAATGATTGGCAGGGACTTATTGTTTGATAGCGTGACGTAGACTATAAGTTTGGCGGTTAAAACATCGATTCACTGACACGAAACTTACGCGGTTGAGGTCAGCTCAATCGGTACTGAGTTCCATTTAAGGTGATTCCTCTCAATTGCATGGTGCATCCTTACTGCGCATAATTTATGGCGTCATTTAGCGCACGCTCGTGCGCGCATACACTAGAAACATTGTGAATTTGCCTTGACATTGAGCTTTTTCAGCTGAAATTTTCCCTTTGTCGTCGTGTTGTAAAGAAACGAGCACGGTGACTCCCCTTTTTTATTGGTGTAATGTACTTGTAATAGGCACACGAAAAACATATTTTAAGGAGAAAAAAAGTTTAATAGTAGAAGTTGGATTATTTATATATAAATGGGGTGAAACTCTGCGTTTGGATCCAAGAAGGAGTTTGAGATGATGCCGAAGTGGTCCAATTTCCTCACATTATTTGCAAGATCGGGCAATTTGAAACCACAATACTAAAAGAATATAGCCCAGAAAAACAATTAGGCTCTAGTTTTCACTACTATTCATAGTTTTTGCTACATAATAACAGCTTTCTTCAGTTGTTCATGCTTTGAACATTTCTCGCACAACTCCGTAAAAACACTCAGAAATAAAGGCACGCAGGGCGAAAACAAGCACGGTGACCCCATCCTTTTACTGCATTTTTTCAATGTCCTATGCATGACTATCAATTGTGCCAAGTCTGAAAAAAATCTTAATAGTACATCCTTTTCAGGGGAATCACCTTAACCACATTAACCCCAAGTGTTTGCCTGCTCGCGTGGAGGTAGAAAAGACATCATGAAGTCTTGATACCCGCAAGCCACTAGCTTCTCTGAAAGAATCCAAAGAAGTTTTCTCTGTGCTTTCCAAATCATGAAATCCCTCTGTTTTGGAGTACAGATTACGGGGCCAGGTGATAAAAAGTCTGAAAGCAACTCTCATCTAAAAAGCGGTGCTCCGTTGCTAGTCTCGGACCATCTGTCAAAGGTTACAGTGCTAAAAGTTTGGAAAACAAGGTGTTTTTGGACTTTAGGCTGAAAATCTCCAATGTTTGGAGAGAGTTGTCCACGCTTGGAGGCCATAGTTTTCTCCCACAATTCGTTGCGGCCACAGAGGGCATTGTCACAGTGAAAACACATAAATAATAATGTTTATGTCAACACATAAATCACTTTGCCACGATGACCTCGGTTATTTTGCTTCTGTGGAGGCTTGTAAACATCAGAAAAAGGCATTTTCATGCGAGGCAAACGTCAGCAAGAAGTATTTTCATGCGAGATAAACAGCAAAATGTATTTTCAAGCAAGATATTTTAACACTGTTGTGTGATGCATGACAGAACATTAATGATTCAGTTTCAGAACATGCAAATAACGCCGTTAAGTCTAACTTAATTAACGTTAGCGCTAACCCCTTGAATGCTGTTTTCAAGTCGGACAAACTCTTTGCGCGGTGACTTAAGGTTAACCAAGGCTTCTGTGTGCTGTTTTAAGTCAACCAAGAATGTTGTGGACTGTTTCTGAGTCAAGCAAGCTTGTTGAGCACTACAATTAAGCATAACATGGGTAGTAACACCTGTAGTAAGTGCTGCATTCAAGAAAAAAAGTAGACCCGGCATATTTCCAACTCAGCTGGGCATCTTGTGTGCTGTTTATGAGTCAAAAAGTCATATAGCACATTATGTCTAATTGAGCAGAGACGTTCCATGTTGTCTTAAGTCAGTTACAAGCATTTGGCGCTTAGTTTTCATATGAAGGGCTTGGTGGAAGACTGTGCTAAGTGACGCGTTGAATGCGTATTTTGGCCCGCGTTTTCTCAAAAACTGAGCACAAAAAAGCGAAAAAAAATCATAGGGCAATGTTTTCTAATGTATCAAAAGCCACATGCAAAAATTCAGCTCATTTGGACGACATCAGCAAAATGACCAAAATTGTCACTTACGCCCTTCTTCCACTGAGCCCTTCAATTGCTTTTTTTATCACGCCAATGTATCTTTGAGGAAGAAGCTTATCGCGTCGAACATTAAGCAGCGAAAGCAGGAAAGATAAGATGAGAACTTCTGTTAGTATGAGAAACTTTGAAAATTAGTGTTGTTCGATTGCAAACTAAGAGAATTTTTTTTAATCAGATATGTTTAGATATCCATGTCATGACTCCCGTCGTTCGACTTTCCGAAAAGTAAAAGCTTTGTTTTCATAGTGTTTTGTCCTCTGGATCCTTGGGGAGACATGTGAGACAAAATTTTAACAATACATTTACAATAGTAATTACATACTATTGTCTTTTACTGAGGCATTAACGCATTAAATTCACCGCGGCTTTAGTTGCTTTCAGTGTTGCTGCGGTTTTGGTTTTGGTGATTCCGCTGTGGATTTGCGGCAAACAACATCGGCAAAGACGAGGTTTTACAGCGTGCTAATGGGGCGATAGTTTAGAGCGGGCAGTACTGTACCCTATCATGTAACAGGTCTTTTATTTTCTTGCACTGTATATTGTTTTTTTTTTCTATTTATGCGCTGTGGAATTATTTCTATTCTTTTATTCATCAATAAACGTACCACAACATTTAGGCGTCTGTTGCAGTGTAGGGACGCATGTTTCAAAGCTTTAAGGACGGAAATGTAAGCATCCTCCAGCTTAGTATACTTTCCAACAAGAGCAATTTTCACTTCATCCAAAAGACGTTCCTCTCTGAAAAAATTAAAAAAAGAACAGAAGAATCAATCATTCTTATCTGCACCTTTCAATAATGGTTTCACTGCCACTGAATGCTATCTAGACCTCTCAGAAAACAAAGCAGTCTTGGTCAAAGGAGTTGCAGATTCAGATTGGCAGATTTTAATCCACTTTGGAAGTATTTGTTGCTAAAGGAGGGCATACAAAAAGTGCAATTTTTAGTGTTGGTTAGATTTCTAATTTAAAAGTTCATCTGTTAACCCTTTCACTCCCAGGGGTGACCAGCATTTAAATTCTC
The DNA here is from genome assembly GCA_016490735.1 of Pachyseris speciosa. Classification (NCBI taxonomy): domain Eukaryota; kingdom Metazoa; phylum Cnidaria; class Anthozoa; order Scleractinia; family Pachyseridae; genus Pachyseris; species Pachyseris speciosa. Next base: position 439,679 of record JAEMWC010000696.1, read on the forward strand.
TTTACAATTTTAATATGCTGTCAAGAAGAGAGTTTACGAGAATTAAGAAAATAATCAATTAATGGATAAGGTCTTGATATAACACCAAATTCTCAGGAATAGTCAACAAAGAAATGTATGATAATCAGTTAGGAGAATATTAGCTTTCAGATCTTGGGAGTAAAAGGGTTAAGGGCCAATGGCCAGGAATTTTCCCCAGCTACATGGGTAGGAACCCCAGCTACTCTGACAGAAAAACAAAGCACTGACACCAGTAAGGAGCAAGAAACCCCAGCTAATTGTTTTCCTTTCCCGCCAAATTAGCAACAACCCTGTGTTATTGGAAAGCTTGGAACACATGTCGGACTAAACCAAAACAACATTATCATTAACACACACCTCTCAGCCAGCTCTCTCCACTGTACCATGAAATGACGAGGTTTCACGGGTGACTTGATTTCCATCTGAAGTCTCTTGGCAAAAAGAGGCACGATGCCTTGACTTGCCAATAATAATGGGACTCTGTAAATGGACTTGCAATCATGGACATCAATAACCTGTCAACAATAAAAATTATACAAAAATGATTCTTGGAAAATTAACTCAAGTACTCATTGTCAAACAGTGTTATCAAGGAGTAAGACTAGTTTAATGCTGAGATAGGAAGAGACCACACATTTTTTGTCAAAATCAGTTTTCAAGAACATTTTAAGGACTGCTGTTGTTGGTACAGGAGGCTTTTTAGGAAACCAACTTCAGAACTAATAAAATGCCCACAAACTTGTATGACAAACAAACCATGCAAACTTATGAAACTTTATAAAAAAAAAAAGGTTCCATGGGTTCTACAATAATACAATGAAATGAAACTTTTCTCTACTCTCAGTTTAATCAGGTATTTTTGGTTTTGCGGTCAGCGGTCGGAGAGGAAAGATGGTCGTTTTCATCGTCTGCGTCTTTTAGTTGAATTTTTCGTATAGTTCTTCTATTTCTGTTTCGTGTTCTGTGTTCTACCTATTTAAAGATGGGGAATGAGCCCCTAACCAGAAAAATTTTGGAAGAAATCCTTGATGTGAAGCTGTTACCGCTTAAAGCAACAATCAAAGAGTTAACCGACAAGATGGCTGATTTTCATAAATTCATCGACGAAGCAAACAAGAAGTACGAAGAAACCAACACTCGTATGTCTGGTATCGAAAAAGTCTTCAGTACCATCACTACAGAAAACAAGGCCTTAAATAATACGATGCTCCAACTGGAAGGGAAAATAACTAATTTAAAGAAAACTTGCAACGAGCTGGAGCAGTATTCAAGGCGGGAGTGCCTTGAAATCCATGGCATCCCTCTACCTCCGAAAGAAAGGGATATTAAAGAAAATACCAATGAACTAGTTATTAAAATCGGAGATAAGATGGGTGTTTCAGTCAGTCCTGAGGATATTTCGGTAAGTCATCGTATTCCAACAAGCCAGAAATATCAGGGAAAGCGATCTGCTCCTGCTATTGTAGTCAAGTTTGCACGGCGTGATACAAAGGAGATGTTCTATCGTGGGCGAAAAGAGCTGAGAGGCTTGACGACTCAAGATCTTGGCTTTTCAGACGAGAATAATATCTTTATAAATGAGAGTTTAACTGAAGCAAACAAAGAACTCTTTAAGGCCACACTTAAAGTAAAGAAAGATTACAGTTATAATGACATCTGGACTTCAAATGGAAAGATCTATTTGCGGAAGGACCGAGACAGCTCAGCTATTCTCATAAAAAATGAGGGAGAACTTTACAAGTTGAAGAGATAAGTACAAATAATGTTATACTACTACATATTGTTCTAAATGTATAGGGCATAGTTGCCCTTCCAACCAGAGTGAACTGTCTGAAAAGGTCACTGAACTTAAAAACTTACCACTCTTAAATGTAACTTCCCCTGTTTCCGCTATTCCACACCTCACAAATATTGATGTGGATCGTAATATGCCTTCGGATCAGAACTTTAACTATTATACTACGCATGACTTCCATTTCAATTATGATATAAATGACTTCTCAACACACTCGAAATCATTTGCTGCTTTAAACTGCAATATTAGAAGTCTGCAGGCTAATCATGAGAATCTTGTTCACATGTTATCTGAATTGCAGTTCCCCTTCTCAGTGATAGGGCTCTCAGAAATTAAGCTTAAGGTTGATAAGGACATCATAACAAATGTTAACATTCCAGGTTATGATTTTATTTCACAGCCAAGCCTGTCAAATGCAGGAGGTGTTGGCTTCTATATAAAAAATAATTTAACTTTTACTGTACTATCAGAATTGTCAGTTACAACAGTCGACTTTGAAGCTCTCTGGATAGAAATTAATTGTGACGGTCAATCTAATCTAATCTGTGGAGTTGTATATAGACACCCAAATGGAAATCTGGATAATTTTATCGATTATATTAATAAAACAATTGAAAAGATACATCTCCAAAATAAGTACTCTCTCATAATGGGTGACTTCAATATCGATCTTTTGAATTCTTGCAAACCATCAGATGACTTTATTAATACTCTTGCTTCCTTCTTTTACCAACCCCACATTTTACAACCTACTAGGATAACTGATCACACTGCTACTCTAATTGATAATATTCTCTTTAATTCTATCGAGCACTTCACTATCAGTGGGAATATAGTTTATGATCTTACTGACCACTTGGCTAATTTCATTATTCTGAGTAATCTTGGTTCTCTCCCTTCTAATGTCAAAGTATATAAAAGAGACTACTCAAATTTTAACCAATCAACCTTAATCAGTGAGATGCAATCTATAGACTGGCATAGTACTTTTACTTCTGACTCTGATCCATCTGACATGTTTTGTTCATTCTATTCCACAATTTCTGAAATAGTAGATAAACACATTCCCCTGAAACAATTATCTAAGAAAGAATTAAAATTTCAGTCCAAGCCATGGATAACCCAAGGAATAAAAGTATCTATTCGAGTAAAAAATAAACTTTATGACAAATATTTAAAGACCAAATCTTGCTACTTTCACTCTAAGTTTAAACTTTATAGGAATAAATTAAACCATCTATTGAAATTAAGTAAAAAACAATATTACAGTAACTATTTTCTTAAAAATATTAAAGATAGTAAAAAAATTTGGAATGGTATTAAACAAATTATCCATTTTAAGCCTCCAACTAGTCATAGAACCATTAAAATTACTACAAATAATAATGTCATAACTGATTGTCATATGATTGCTGATATGTTCAATAATTTTTTTGCTAATATTGGCAAGGACCTTGCTTGCTCAATACCAAATGTTGACATGTCACCTTTAGAGTATTTAAAAAATCCTCTCTGTAATAGCTTTTTTATTTCACCTACAACAGCAGAGGAAATTGAATCTGAAATTACTAAACTGAAATCTAGTAAAGCCACTGGTCCTTTTAGTATACCTGTCACTATTCTCAAAATTCTGAAAACTGTTGTATCCAAGCCTCTAGAGGTTTTGTTCAATGCTTCCTTTGAGACTGGTATAGTGCCAGACAACTTCAAATTAGCAAATGTAATTCCAGTCTATAAAAAGGGATCCCAGACCTGCCTATCCAATTATCGTCCAATCTCGTTGCTGTCTATTTTCAATAAATTGCTTGAAAAGCTTATGTGCAATAGATTAGTTGATTTCCTTGAAAAGAAAAAAGTGTTCTTTGATAACCAATTTGGTTTTAGGGCTAAGCATTCCACTGATCATGCTATCCTTAGTATTGTTGATAAAATTCAAAGGGCAATTGACGAGAGGGATTTTTCTTGTGGTATATTCTTAGATTTCAGTAAGGCATTTGATACCATAAATCATGAGATATTGTTAAAAAAACTGGAGCTCTATGGCATACGTGGGATTGCAAATCAGTGGTTTAGTTCATATCTTGCAAATCGTCTGCAAACAGTCACTGTAAATGGTGTAACTTCTACCTCTGTCAATATTTCATGCGGCGTTCCTCAGGGGTCAGTCCTTGGACCAATTCTTTTTTTGTTATGTATTAATGACTTTCACCATTGCTCTAAAGTTCTTGATTTCCATTTATTTGCTGATGACAGTAATTTATTCTGCAAACATAAAAACCTCATCTCTCTACAGGCAAGTATTAATGATGAACTCTCTAATGTTAATTCCTGGCTTTGTGCAAATAAACTTTCTCTTAATATAGAAAAAACCAGTTTTGTAATTTTTCATCCTCCTCAAAGGAAAGTTCCATTCAACTTCCACCTAACTCTAAATGGGAAACAGTTGCAACAGGATTCCTGTATTAAATACCTAGGAATTTTAATTGATTCAAATTTATCCTGGAAACCTCAAATTGCATGCATTGTAAAGAAAATTAAAAGAAGTGTAGGGATCTTGTCTAAGCTTCGCCATTATGTTAATATTGATATTCTTACTAATCTCTATTACTCTTTAATCTACCCATTTCTGACCTATGGTATAATTATCTGGGGTAATACATATCCAACTACACTTCAGCCTTTATATATTTTACAGAAAAAAGCAGTGCGAATCATGACTTTTTCCTCATTTGATGAACATTCAACTCCACTGTTTAGATTATTAGCAATTATGAAGCTCTCTGATCTTGTTACATTTCATATTGCACTTTTTATGCATAAATTTCACAACAAGTTACTACCTTCAAATTTTGATAGCTTCTTCAATTCAGTACTTAGTATCCATAACTACAATACACATAGTGCAGCAAATCAATCTTATTACCTGCCTCGAGCTAGAACAAACTATGGAATATTTAATATTCGCTTTCAAGGACCAAAGGTATGGAACTCTCTTGGGAAAGATATAAAGTCAATTCCTTTCAGTAAATTTAAAACAAAATTAAAAAATGAATTGCTGTGCCAGTATTAATGTTACTTTGGTTTCTGTTTTCCCTGAGTAACGAATTTCTTCCCAGTTATTTCTGATTTATTTGCTGCTCTGCATTTAACTTATCATATTCAGGATTTCATTTTTAATACATTTCTAATATATTTGTCTTTTTCCCCATGACTTGTAAATTTCGTTTATTTATAGTTATAATAGTTTAATTTTGTGTGTGTGTGTGTGTCTGTGTTCTTTCGACCCTAATATTGTAATTTATTCTATGTAATTTGGCTTCCTAGCCTTGTTAACTTTCTAGTTATTTTAGGAAGCCAAGACCCTTTTAGTTTTAGTTTTTATTTCATGTAAATTTCAATATTCTTAAGTGTAAGGGTCAATAAAGTTGTTGTTGTTGTTGTTGTAATCATAATTACTACATCTTGTCTTTTTATGTACAGCATTTAAAAAAATGTGCTTGTAATAGTGCAAGCAAAACAACTTGCCTTATTTCAACTTCTCACACAACCAATAACGTTGAAAGTATAGTTGCTGACAGTAAGTGCAATGCAATTCTCACCTGCTCGGGTGGAACATGGCAAAACAAAGACACCTTATCTTTGACTGAATTAGTGACAGAATTCTTGCATCTACACATTATCTGCAAATTGGATTGAAACAATGATATTACATGGTTTGTTATCCAGTATACAGGGATCCATATTATAGTTTGTCTTTGTGTGGTATTTGTCTTAGTGAAAAAAAAAAAACTGCTATTTTTGGAGCTAGTCTTTCCGATACCCCTAAGTTCTGCCTCTCAGTCGAATTTGGCTATTGTTCTATACGCCAATCAAAAGATAGAGACAAGATGTGTTCAGCCACGTGTAATGCCATACCGCTCTCACAATATTGTCCTGGTGATCTAAAGCAAAATTCTGCAGTTTACTACGGGGGACAGGAGGAAGAGAGATGTTGGGAACTACAGCTAACAACAAAATTGTTGAAACAATTTTCCCTAATTTCCCACTTTCCCCCAATGTTGGGGTCACAGGATCTGGTAAGGAAATTGCGAGACACAACACTGAGAGGGAAGGGGGAGCTGCCAAAAGTACAAAATAGCCGTTTGGTATGCTGTCTCAAGTAATTTTGTTGCCGACTGTAGGTTGATTCAGGAGTGTTTCCAGAGTACTAAAACTAAACAAACCTAATATGGGAAAAACTAAAAACCAAGAGGGTATAATGAACATACCAAGTCTGGACTCAAACCCAAGCCACGCAGTTCTCTCACACTGTTCTGTGTTGGCTTGGTCTTTTGTTCTCCAGTTGAGTCAGGCTGAAAAGCAAAGCCTAAATTTTGAAACAGCCATCTGAGCTAACTAAAGTAGGCAGTGACCTGATAAACTGTTTTAATAATTTGAGGGAAAATACGCACAAAGCAGCTGGCAGTAAGAGGTAAATTCTGACAACGTAGGCAGCGATTTTTCGCAGGTTGCCAGCTTCTAATGAAAGCCCGGCCCGGCCCGGCCCGGCCCGGCCCTGTTGTATTATATCTAGCTATTCTTTGTTAGAAGGGTCACAAGTTAATTAGTGCAATAACTATTACGTGACACCCTCTTTAAATGAAGCCTTGATTCATTGATTGAAGCACTTGACACCTGCGACAATATCACAAGACAGTTCATTACAGAGAAGGACATAAGTTGAAGGACAAAATAATTCTTATGTACGACTTGTATCATTGCATAAAAGACACAAAAAAAGACACATTTATACCCAAAAGTAGTATCTAAGTATAAGTACTAAACAATCCTTCCTGAGCCTCAACACTGTTACAGGAGAGAAGGCAAAACATACTTTAAAACACTCATGTAGGGGTGTTTTATCAATTACAGTACTGGCCACAGGAATAGCAGCACCTACACGTGCGTAAAATGCGTGCAATATGGCGGATTTACGCGCAAAATATGCGCGCGTAAAATTTTACACGAACTATTACACACGCCTTAAATTACACGTAGTCTGTGTGTAATTTTAGATGAGTAAAAGTTGCTATGTCCATTACACGCGGCTTGCGTGTATTTTCCACTTAGCAATGTACATGACTCTGACAATGAAAGTTAGAATCTCAGAGTCCGTATTTCAATGTTTGAGAAATTCAGCCTTTAGAATAAGGTTTTATCTTCAGATTGCTGCCGGTTCATTTTTTGATGTTTGCACGGGCACTTATTTCTTATCTCTTTCGTTTTAATGAAGTCTTCAGTCAAGCGGTCGATCGAAAAAGGGAAGCGTGCTGCTGCCAAGTTCTTTTTGTAACGACAAAAACTGAGGGCATTCAATGAGGCCTTCTAAGGAGTAGAAGCGACTCCGAAAACAGGCGTCAATCTTCTCCCAAAATACCGAAAACCGACAGGAATTTTCAGAAAAAGCACAGTAGTTTACGACAGTTACAATTGATGGAGTCGTAAACGAGCAGCAAAGCGACACCAGACCATCCCATTGTCTTCAATTCACTGTGCAGCCGACAGTGAAAAGCGACTTTTGTTTATGTTTCCCCAGTTTGGCAGTTGTCTCAATCCCTTACTCTGCTAGTTTAAAAAAAAAATACATGTACATCCTTTCAGTTTGGTGAAAAATTAAAATTAGTCTCGCTCATTGACATTTTCAGACTTAAAACTTAATGCAAATTTTTTGCTGAAATTTGATCCACTGGGAATGAAGAGCATACTCGTGAGAAGCGTTGCGTGACGACCCAAAAAAGACTAATGTTCAAATAAATGTGTGTGATACCTGATAGCGCTGTAGTGCCTATTGACTTTGTAAACAGTCTTTTTTTAACGAAGCTGTCTGACTGAGAGCGGCAACATTTGACTGTTAACGCTAGATCTGGAGAGAGATAAACTACGTTTTTACGATACTTTTCCCCCTTCTGATGGAAGCTTTTGCAAAATATAAACTTAATTATTTTCGTTGAAAGTCAAATACAATTTTTGTCGAGTACTTCAACAGATGCCTTGATATATGGAACGGAAAGCGATAGAAAATGTTATTTTATCGATGGAAGATTTATGTCACGTGCTAGGCAACGAGTGATCATATTTCATTCGGCGGATGGAAAAATTTTAAAAAACACGTCTTTCCTTGGAGAAACAGAAAAATCCAGCGTATCGTGGCGTATTTCTGAGGTAAAATTAGATGCTGCGTGGAATGAAGTATTCAAAAATAAAAGACCGGCGAATGTTTCAAACCGCAACACAGTTCATTGATGATGCGAGGATATTTTGTTTTTTATAGGTCGGCGGACCAGGTTTGTTTGCACCAAAACATTAATCCTTTATACCACGAAGGTAATAAGCCGTTGGCACAAAAAATCTCGGTCTTATTTTCAGATCAAGTGGGCGGTTGAAAAAGCGAACAAAAAATCAAGTATAAAGCATGATCCTAAAATAGATCGACGGCGCGCTCATTTACTGCCGCGTGAGTGGTGAAAGAAAAATGAAATGGGAAATCAGCGTGGTATATCATTACTTTTATTTGCAATTTATAATATGTTCGCTTTAGCAGCAGTGATTTATCAGCCCACTCGCAGCCTTTTCATGTTAGGAATGAATTTCCACCCGTAGAAACGATACACGAAATGAAAGTGAAATGTAAACAAACGCAAACAAACAGTGAGCCAGCCAACTCGTGATATTCAGACGACAGATGTGCCAGCAAAAACAGTCTGCATTCAAACCAAGTATTTGAAATAGTCAACCAAAGTGGACACTTTTCCCGAAAATGTTGAAATGTAAAGTTGAAATTGTATAAATTCTTCAGAAACCAGTAGTACTTTAAGACATGCAACATTTTCCTTCGAGAAAAAGCCGCTAATTACCCCCAGTAATTTGAAGTACAACACTAAATACTCTGTCCTCCTTTACACGAAACTCTGCGTGTAAAATTTTACACTCACTGTGAAGAATTTGCATGTAATTATTTTCTCGCACTTTTATGTATTTCTTTTACTCGCACGTAACACGCGCGTAATTTGCGTAAATTGCGCACAATATGGCGGATTTACACGCATGATACGCGCGTGTAATGCTGCTATTCCTGCGGCCAGTACTGTATACTAAATGAGCACCACCATCTTTTGTACAATTTGCATCATCTTTATTTCCTTGTCAAAATGTTATGTTTTCGAAGTAACAAACATTTTGGAAACTCTCAAGGTTGAAGAATGATAAAACAAACTATTTACAATGCCTTTATTCTATACCTGTCCAGTCATTATACCACTGATTCCTGGCAAATAGCAGTTTTTCTTGTAAAAGGAAATCCGCAAGATCAAGCAATATTCCATGCCGTTCGCAATAAAAGAATTACCCCATTTGCATTTTGTTGGGAATGAGATGGTAATCATAGCTCTCTGTGACACAAGCCTCTTCAGTTCAATTGTAAAACACACATACTGTTAATAAAAAAACCTCAAAAACAAATATTCATACTTAGCTGGATTTGCCATGAAAAAACAGTATGAATGTTCTCTCACTAAGCGTTAGAATTACCTCAGGGATGAGACTGACGTGAACTACGCAAAAGTTGTCTCTTCCTACACGGAACTGAAACTGGCGAAATGCTTCAATGTAAGGCATTCCTTCAATGTCACCTACTGTTCCCCCAAGCTGAAGAGATACAATATCACCAAATTTAGTGGTTGATTGTATGTGTTATCCTTAAAACTGCTGATCAACATGCAGGTGATGGGAAATTCAAAGTGTCCCATTAAAAACGACTGCCCACACAACTAGGAGCCATTGCCAAGCTGAAACACACAGCAAAAACTGGTAAACAATGACAAACCATGTGACCTGACCCCCTGCACACTAGCACCCAGACACCTTAATGTGTGAGAATATTTTCCGCTTTGCTCATCCCTTGGCCTGAGGAAAACAACACTAATTTCAATCCAGGGTGAAACACATTAGGCTCCTGCTTTAGGCAAAAAAGGTGAAAAAATAATATTGTTCTTTCAGTTGTGATGCGCATGTGGGCATCTTACTACAGTGTATGTAACACACATAATAGAGGTAAATCATCATCATCATCATCATCATCATCATCATTTGCTTACCTCAATAATACAGACATCAGCTTTGGTGTCTTTTTCAACTGGTTCACCCGACACCCTGGTGACCCAGTCTTGAATGGCATCTGTTATGTGTGGGACCACTACAACAAACACAAGTTAATAAGACATCAAGCAGGCCAATATTAATTACTGTATGAGTATTGATTTAGCATACAAAAAACAAAATGTCACAGTGTAGATATCCATGTTACAATGCTGAGGGATGGTGCCTTGAAAACAAAATAATTTGTACCAGCTTAGTGTGATCATCCATTCTATAGAATGGTGGAGAAATTAATCAAAGCCACAAGCTGGTTGTAATGAAGAATGCATCAGCTTTTCATTACAAGTGGGAACCCAGATAGCAGCACCTCTGT
>JAEMWC010000696.1:455000-457500 GCA_016490735.1 Pachyseris speciosa
GGGCTGGGAGAATTCGAGACAGTTTTTGGCAAGCCTCATGCGAGCGCCATGTTGTTCCTCTGAAATTGTGCAGAAAAATACCGAACGCTCGGCGAGAACCAGAAGAAATGCTCAAAATATACGAATCGGTAAGGAAAGAACTTAAAAATGAGAAGTTTATTTAAGCTGGAAATGAATTGCACTGTGCTTGACCGCTTCTGAAATTGGCGTGAACTTGCCCGAATTGGCAGCCCAAGAACAAGTTTGAGAAGTTGAATCGCTCATCGTGCCTTGTGAAGTTTTGCTGGATAGGAATCATAGCCCAAGCAGCGGATCCAGGTTGTAGTATATTTTTTAGCTGAGAAGATCTCAGAGAAAATACATTTTACGCTAATTTGACAGCCAAAACACGGCAACCGATCGGCCGCGCAAAGTTTGATTTGAAGCATTTACAGTTTGTGGCATATACTAAGCTTAGTTTGGTGTACGTTTTCGTGTACGTTTTTTTAAAATAAAGAATGTCTTATTGGGAATTTTATTGTAGTGCTTAATGCAAAAATTACCTTGAAAAACGTTTACTGCCATTTTTGTTCCATATTTTGTCCTCACAATCATCGAGGCAGGGAAAGCGCTGTGGTTTTTCTTTTGCTTTGTTTCCTCGGGCTCACAGGGGAAGAGATAGCTAAACCCCAAATTGAAATTTTGCAATTCTTTATTATTATTATTATTATTATTATTATTATTATTATTATTATTATTTCCTTGATATTTGTACTTAAAATTGCTTTATGAGTCTTGCGAAAGCTTTGAAATTTTTTCAAATTGTACCGGGAAACACAAACAGCGTTACGTCACAACGGTGTTCTAAACACACCTATTGACCAATGAGTGGGCGCGTACTATCTTAAATATTATTATTATTATTATTATTATTATTATTATTATTATTATTATTATTATTATTATTATTTCCTTGATATTTGTACTTAAAATTGCTTTATGAGTCTTGCGAAAGCTTTGCAATTTTTTCAAATTGTACCGGGAAACACAAACAGCGTTACGTCACAACGGTGTTCTAAACACACCTATTGACCAATGAGTGGGCGCGTACTATCTTAAATATTTTATAAAAACACAATACCAAACAAATGGTAAAATCAGGACATCAGTCAACACAGAAATACCAACAACAACAACAGTTTATTTCGGTACTTCTCTATATATACATGACATTACCTATCACAAGTATAAATTTCTAATAAAGTCTAATTTTATTGTGTTTCTATAATTGGTGATGTCACAAGCACGTAGGGAGGAGGGGGGGGGGTGCGACGGGTGCGTACGCACCCCCTCCCCACGGGTCCCGGAAGTTCGTTTACTAGATACCGGCGATTAAAAAGAAAGTAAGTTATTACTAGAAAAGTAAACGCAAAATAACTGTAGAATTTACGTCCTGACTCCCTTATGGTGTAGTTTGAAATGAAACGAAATTTATTGTACCGTTTTCATTTTATGTCCGCTATGTGATCCCCTGCTAATGTGCTATGTCGATACTATTAAATTTCTGGAAGACTATTTCGGTTACAGCTCAAAGCCAAAACAAGAAAGACCCAATACCGCTGCAAAAGCCTTGAGGGATTTGTACCCAAATCTTAATACGTCCTCGTGAAGATTTGTTGCACTATTTCAGCCACCAGCTGCGAATGTGAAAGGAGCGCAAGTGCTGTGATACGACTCCACTCTTTCAACAGAGCCATCATCAAGGAAGGCTCTTTTCGCTTCCGTTAATGCGAAGTGGTAGATTTGTTTTGCCCAGAAGCATTCAAGGAGGCTTGAGCTTGGCACACTACTCAACGATTAAGCCCAAAATCCATTTCGATCAAGAAATGTTTCTCAAGTATTGACGTTTTTACCTTGATCTTGATTGTCTGATTGTGTAACGTCCTTTAAAAAACGCACAAAATGAAGTCTTGAAAGGTCAATTTTTCATTTCCCTGGGGAGCATGCCCCCAGACCCCCTACTGATCCCGCCCCAACGGCGCTCGTCAATTCGAACCTTCGGCGCTCAAACGCACCTCCCCACGCAAAAACCTGTCTACTGGCCTGACTGTCATAAACAAAGGCGGCAACTAATCTACAAATAAAGGGGTCAATATTGTTAAAAAAAAAAAAAAAAAACAATTTTAGAATTGACATCTAAGTCCTTAAAGAAATTAAAAGTTTCAATGACTAAATCACCTAACGAGTCGTTATGTCTGTGTCCTGATCCGGGATTGTTCAGAAAACGCGAAAATTTGGTTTATCAACGGAGTTGATAATAAATTGACCAGTGTTTCAATTTCCCACCGACGCAACACCACAGTTTCTTTAGAAACTAACCCCCTGAGTTCAGAAAACAGTTAATTAATGTTGCAGTGTTACAGTTACCGCGCAGGGGGAGGGGCCGGGGGACCAAGGCCCCCACACTTTTTGCTGAAAAAACTGTAAATTAAGTAAAAGACATCTAAGAAAAGTACTTTCA
>JAEMWC010000696.1:462500-465000 GCA_016490735.1 Pachyseris speciosa
GATGGTCCTACAGATTTACCAGTTTTTAACTGTGATATTTCAGCTTCGATTTCACTACATGTGGCAGGAAAAATAAAAAAGCTATTGCATGTTGGATTGTTTAAATATACCATTGGGCTGTTGGGTGCACTTGGTATTTCATTTTCTAATTTTTTTCCAATATTGGCAAAATAATTATTAAATGCATCAGCAACAAGTTTAGGTTCAGTTATTACAGAGTTGTTATCTACAATCTTAATGAGCCTCTGGCTAGTTTGTGGCTTAAATTTTACTATTTGTTTAATACCCATCCAAATCCTTTTGCCATCTTTAATGTTTTGAAAAAAATATTTATTATAATATTGTTTTTTGCTTATTTTAAGAAGGTGATTTAATTTGTTCCTGTATAGCTTAAATTTTGTATGGTAATAGGTAGATTTTGTCTTAAGGTATTTCTTGTAATAATTATTTTTAATCTGAATGGACTTCCGTAGGGCATTAGATATCCACGGTTTTGATTTAAGCTTCAGTTCCCTCCTAGATAATTGTTTGACTGGTATATGTTTGTCTATTATATTAGAAATTTTAGAGTAAAATGATTTAAACATATCGCATGGATTAGCATTGGATATAAAAACAGATTCCCAGTCAATTAATTGAATCTCACTGACTAGGGCCTGCTGATCGAATTCCGAGTAATCTCTTTTGAATACATTGACATTACAAGGAAGTGTTGAAAATTTGTTAAAGATTATAAAATTAGGAAGGTGATCAGTGAGATCATGCACTATATTACCACTAATTGTAAAGTGCTCAATTGAATTGAAAAAAATATTGTCAATCAAAGTTGCTGAATGATCTGTGATTCTTGTTGGCTGCAATATATAGGGCTGGAAAAAATGAGAACCCAGGGTATTAAGGAAACTATCAGTTGCTGAGTGTGATTCTAGTTTTAAAAGATCTATGTTAAAGTCTCCCATGATTATGCAGGTTTTGTTTTCTTGATTAATTCTATCAGCTGCGGAGCTCAAATATTCAATAAACCGTTCTAAGTCACCATTTGGGTGTCTATAAATGATTCCACACAATAAATTTGAATGACGATTATTATGCACTTCAATCCATAAGGCTTCAAAACCCTCAGTAGTGGTTGTAAATTCAGGTCTTATGCTAAAATTTAAGTTATCATTTATGTAGAAAGCAACTCCCCCAGCATTGGAAAGGCTTGGCTGTGAAAGAAACTGATATCCATATAAGTCAGTGTTTGATATAGGAGATTCGCCAATTTTCTGTTTGATTTCAGTAAGACCAATAAGTGAAAAAGGAAAATATAGTTCTAATAACATATTGGACAATTTGTCAAAATTAGCTGATAGGCTCCTAATATTGCAATTTATCAAAGAGAAAGATTGATCACTTAGTAGACACTCGTTGATGTCATAATTACTATGAAAGTCATGAGTACTATAAAAACCAAAGTTACTATCCAAAGGCATGTTAAGGTCAGCATCTAAGTCAGTGAGATGCGGAATATTACTAGAAGAAGTGACACTTAAAGATGGAAGAGAATTAGCCAAATCACAGGCCTTCTCACTGGTATCTGTGACACAAGTACTGTATTGTATTGTATTGTATGTATTGTATTGTATTTGTATTGTATTGTATTGCATGTATTGTATTGTATTGTATTGTATTGTATTGTATTGTATTGTATTGTATTGTATTGTACACCAATCATTCAGAGTTCATCTCGATTCTTGTCTGTAGCGTCTTTTTCAACCGACTGAATATCCGCGTCTCCGGTGCTTTCACTGCCTGAACGTTTATCTTGTTCTTCCTCTGATAAGTCGATCAACCTGTAGTACTCATTTGTAATACCAGCAATGCTCTCCTAACAGAAAAAAAAACGAAGTAAGTCAATATAGTACTGAAAAGTCGACTAATTCGCTAAGAGTTTAGAAATGAAAAAAATATATATACCGTATATTGTCTCATACAGTCTTTAAAGCGGACAGCAGATAAAGGCGGAACTTCATATCACAAGAGAGAAAACGTTAATTTCAATGCACTCCCCTATTAAAATCTTTTGAACCACATTCCTCCGATAAGACATTAAAGGAAAACCGCCAAAATTAGTCGTCATTTTGAGAATACAAAATTCTATTAAAAATTTCTTTCAATTCTATTCCTGTCGCTGGTGTTGTTCCACTCAATTTCTTTCTCTTAGTTTCGGCTTTGTACGCTTTTCACTTCTCCTGATGTTTGTTCCCTCCGTTTCGTGTAAATTTCATGTTGCTTTGCATTTATCTTCAGAGGTTGCTAAATGCGCCTGAGTCGAATTCTGAATCCTTTACGGAATGAACTTTTATTGAGTATATAGTAAAGGATCAAAGTAATTATTCTGGCCAATCACAGACGTAATAGCGCAATGAACCAACGAGGATTCGAAGCAAATGACTGCATCCGGTGCCAACCGCGGATAAACGCTCGCGTGCCAGTCACGATTGCGTTGGTTGGTTAG
>JAEMWC010000696.1:467500-479167 GCA_016490735.1 Pachyseris speciosa
TTAAAAAATTATACCCTCCTTTTCTTTTTTCTCTTTTTTATTTGTGGAAGAAGAAAACTCCACGACAAACAAAGAAAATAAACAAAAACCTAGGGCACGTTCTTTTTAGAGTACTCTGGTTACCCTTGTTCCATTGTTCCAGTTTAGGGATAAGATAGTAAGTCAAGTAAGTGGAATACGATTTTCCGATAGAACAATTATCCTGAAACAGAATTCTCTTGGCGGAGGTGACTTGACACAAACGAGCAGAATAGTCTGGATCGAGCCTATGCATTTGCATTTGGCGCACGTTACCGGGTGGCGACGGACCGTGCACGATCTTCCCGCCAAAATTTTCATTAGCGAGTACATGCGTATTCCAAGGACACCTCTTTCTGTTGATTCTGTTATCAAGATCATTACATACATTTTGAAAATAGGCCCAAAAGGAACATGAATACCGTCTTTTCCGACTACTCCACTTGCTGGGAACGAAAACAACTAATCTACATATTAAGTCAATTAAAGGTGCTTTCCCCAGTGTACCTGCAGGATTTATTTAGCATCCGTAGTGCACCGTATAACTTAAGAGATTCTGAGATTAAACTAAACCTGCCCAAGCCACGCACGAACAATTGTAAGCATGCCTTGGGCTACAGCGGGGCGCTACCATGGAATAGCCCACCCGTAAATTTCAGAAAATCAGACTCTCTTGGATATTTTAAAAGAGAACTTGACAAAATTTACAGCAATTGTCAGTCGGGCTCCCACACGGCAATCTTGTAAAACAGTGTTGTTTTAATTAATTTTTTTTACTAATGTAATATATACTGAAGATTTTACCGTGTATAAACAAATAAAGTATGTAAAGCTTTTCCCCACCATCTCGATCTGCTTGAAACAAACACGGTCCGAGCGGAGTACATGACGCACATGAGACGGAGCTATTTAAGTCTCCCACCTGTTTCAGTTTTCTCACAAATGTCTTGTAGGAAATTTCATCTTTTTCTCCAAGAAAATGTTGCAAATCGTCTCTAAAGAAGTTGAAAGAAAAAGCAATCAGGCTGAAGTGACCAAATCCATCACCAGACAGGTTTGAGACCCGTGTTATTCGTCTCACCTCACTTGACACACAACCTCGTTCCCAGGGTCTCTCCTTTTCCCGCCGCCTCTCCTCTCGCTCCAGGGGTAGGGATACCCTGGGAACAAGATTGCACTTGCACAGAAGGGTTGGGCAACGTGTGTGCAGTGTAGAGCTGGACTAGTTTCCACCATGAACGAAGCTTTTATCGTCAAGAAATATGAATAATTAATCCTCAATGTACATGGGTTCATCGATTTCTGGTATGTCCTCATTGGCAAAGACTCGAATTCTTCCGCTCACTCGTACCTGGGAATAGAGGTCTGGAAGAGCTACGGGGATACTGGGGAGTGGGGAAGGGGGATTAGCGCATGTTCAGGCTAGTAACTAAGCCTACCGTGTGTTAGCCTACGTGTAGCCGTACCCACCCCCCGAGGAAAACCTGGGGAGGAGGGAACGTCTACGAAAAGCTGACACAAATCGTGTTATGTGACGTCACTCTTTTGCATGAAAATATATAATGGTTTCTCATAGGTTAATCGCATTGATCAATACTTTCGAGAACACTGATTGGCCGAAACGGATCTCGTTCGTATTCTTGAAGAAACGTGACTATGGCGGACGGAGAGCCACACGAACTAAAGTGGAGTCTAACGCAGCTATAAATGAGGTTTGCGGCATTATGGATTTGAGAAATTCCACGAAGAGCAACAAAAACCCATAGCTTTGTGTTTTGATGGTGTCCGTGTTTCATTGCTAACTGGCTATGGAAAAGCCATTAAATTTCTGGCGATGCCAGTGATCGCATCGCTTCTTTGGAAGAAACCTTGTACCTTGTGATCATCATATCATCACTGACAGTGCTCATAGAAGATCAGATCCAATATTTGAATGATCTGGGATTGAAAGAGATCGCGCTAACCAAAGATTCGGAAGATAATATCATCGAATGAGTCATGACTGGTGAATATCCGCACGTGTATGGGTCACCAGCCGAGTGGAGAAGGAAAAGGTATTGAAGGGACGTGCAGGTTCTTCAAATTCACGCTTTCTGAGAGCGGCTCCTTCGGCTGAAAAACAAGGCCAACTTTCTCCAAACTTTAAATTCTGTCTCTTCCTGAGGAGACCATGTAAACGAAGAATTTGCAAGCGCGATGTTGACATCGAAGATTGTCTTCTTGCTTTTGACCAAAAATCGCTCGTAATCCTTTTCAATATCTTTAAACACAGTATACATTTACTGACTAGCAAATGCGTTCGAAAGAATAGAAATTTACGCGGCCTTTGACGTTTGTCTACTCGAGTAAACAGAAAATATAATGTTATTTACATAACTTGCATGAATTACTGTGACGTCACATAACACGATTCGTGTCAGCTTTTCGTAGACGTTCCCTCCTCCCCAGTTTTTCCTCGGGGGGTGGGTACGGCTACACGTAGGCTAACCGTGTGTATAGTCAGATAATTTCAATGCCATTACAAAGATAACGCGTTGCACACTGGAGCGTAAAATCCACTTATGACGTACGATCAATTCGCATACATACCAAACAATCAAAATTTCCCGTAAACCGCGGTTCTTTTGGTTTAATGCATAATCCTGCGTTGGGTTTACTAAAATAACTAGATTGTTAACATTACGGAAATTGGGTCTCTGCTATCAAAATATTGTTGTAACTGGTGCGATTGGTTTTTATATTGAGTAAAATGAACTTTGAAAGACTCGTTTTTTTGAGCATGCGGGTGACAGCATCGAAGGATCTTATCATCAATAGGTGCCACATTTGCGATGAGAGTAAGCAGTGAGATCTTATATTTCAAGAGTGGTGTGATGTTTCTGTTAGTGGCTCGAATATAAGGGAAATTTGAGTAACGAAAAACACTATCCATGGGTTTGAGGCTGAAAAGCTCTATCCACTGACAGCGGCTGTCACTGTGAGGTGGCTCGTACTTACAACATGTCGTCCTCTTTCTTTTCCAGGATTTCCTTAATTGTTTTAATGTTGAATTTGTCCAACGTTTGATTTGATTCCAGTCCATCGCAGTCCTCAGGAACAAACCCTGGTGTATGTAGCCACCACAAGTTTACTGCTATGTTTCGACCATATGAGCGGACCTGGTGAAACCTGCAAGAGCGAGACCCAATATTACGTTTTCCTTGTATAATAATAGGGACCTTAAGTAACAACGACGACGGCGGCAACGAAAACGTCATTTCAAAATTTAACGTCTCGCTTCTGTAACTCTTTCACGATTATTCCAATTTGTTTAACCTGGAAAATGCTGACGATAAACCAGGAATTAAATTACTATGAACGACATCAAATACCCTTCAAAGTAAGGTAAAAGAAAGAGAAAATTGCCGTAATTCGCTCACGTTCTCAAGAAAACATAAAATTTGGTAATTTCACGTTATTGTTTAGCTGAAGACGGCAAAGAAATGTACCAAAATGCAAAACGCACGTGAAGAGCAATTGTTTTTGCTCATTTAAGCCTATTGTTTTGCGGCGTTCTCGTTGCCATTGCCGTCCTCGTTGCTTAAGGTGATGATGATAATGATGATGATGATTATAGTGTTTTTTTGATTTGTTTCATAAATGGCTCCTTACCTACTAATTTCAAACTTCTTATTAATCAATACTAAGCGACAAGTAGAACCTGGGCCCTCATTCATCCACACACACACACACACACACACAAAACACACACACACACACACACACACACACACACACACACACACACACACACACACACACACACCCTTTATTTAAATATAAGGGAATGAAGGACAGTTACTTATCCGCAAATAGCACTAGCTAATCTAGGCGAATTAGTCATTCATAAAAACATAGAAAGAAAAAATGAAACATTACGTAATCAATTTAACCCTTTATCAAAGAGCACATTCCCCTAACGTCTTTACGGAAATTTCACATGGTAACAGAGCGCTTTTCAGTTGAGTGTCGTAAAACCAAAACCAAAGCAATTACTCCAGCCAATCACAACTGACACAAACAGCGCAATGAGCCAATCAGAATGCGAAGCAATGACATATTGCCGGCGCAAAGCGCGGGAAAATACGCGCGTGCAAATCACGATTGGTTTTAGTTTTGCTTCTCATTGGTTGAGAAAGTGGCGCGAGTTTTCCTGGCCAATCACAGAGGGAAGCAATGCAAAACCAAAGCAAAACGAGAATTGCTTTCGACACTCAATTGAAAACGCCCTTTAGTCATGAGTATTAGAGCCCGATCTCTTCTAGGGCATTTTAAGGGTTAATATATATTTTACCATCTATGAGGAATGTACAAGCAATCACCAGCTTGCAGCGTCACGTTGTAAAATTCAACTCCACTTAATCCAGGATACTTTTCAAAGTCCACACTGAAAATGAAACGGAAAAAACAGACAAACGGATATTTACACGCAGAAGAAACATTTTCGTTTGATTACAAAATCCGTGATAGTGGAGTAAACAAATGAGAATAAACAATGACTTTTGTGTTTTGTCTGTATGTTTGCTTTTGTAATATGTATATGTATATGTATATGTATATGTATATGTATATGTATATGTATATGTCTGTCTGAATTTGCAAGAACGTACCCGCAGAAATGTGGAGCCGGTTGACCGAAATGGGTCCAGAACCGGCGTTTTTTTGCATCGGACGGGCCCCGCAATAACTTTACAGCACTGAGAAGGAGGGAATGAGAGAGTGAGAAAGGAGGAGGGACGGAGGAGAAGAGAAAAAAGCACTAATCACTCTTTTAGTCTTTATAATGGCTACTTTGGAGATAGTTTTTGAACGAGAAAAAACCGCACCAAGATGCGCCTCTTTCGCGCAGGTACGTTTTATCAAATCCAGACAGATAATTCACTGAAATAGCTCCAGAAGGCTGCAGAAGGCCCAAAAAGCCGTTTTTCGCTGCAACATGACTCATTGGACAACGTTGGCACAATAGCCTGGAAATATCTGTCTGAATTTGCAAGAACGTACCCGCAGAAATGTGGAGCCGGTTGACCGAAATGGGTCCAGAACCGGCGTTTTTTGCATCGGACGGGCCCCGCAATAACTTTACAGCACTGAGAAGAAGGGAATGAGAGAGTGAGAAAGGAGGAGGGACGGAGGACAAGAGAAAAAAGCACTAATCACTCTTTTAGTCTTTATAATGGCTACTTTGGAGATAGTTTTTGAACGAGAAAAAACCGCAGCAAGATGCGCCTCTTTCGCGCAGGTACGTTTTATCAAATCCAGACAGATAATTCACTGAAATAGCTCCAGAAGGCTGCAGAAGGCCCAAAAAGCCGTTTTTCGCTGCAACATTACTCATTGGACAACGTTGGCACAATAGCCTGGAAATATCTGTCTGAATTTGCAAGAACGTACCGCAGAAATGTGGAGCCGGTTGACCGAAATGGGTCCAGAACCGGCGTTTTTTTGCATCGGACGGGCCCCGCAATAACTTTACAGCACTGAGAAGGAGGGAATGAGAGAGTGAGAAAGGAGGAGGGACGGAGGAGAAGAGAAAAAAGCACTAATCACTCTTTTAGTCTTTATAATGGCTACTTTGGAGATAGTTTTTGAACGAGAAAAAACCGCACCAAGATGCGCCTCTTTCGCGCAGGTACGTTTTATCAAATCCAGACAGATAATTCACTGAAATAGCTCCAGAAGGCTGCAGAAGCCCAAAAAGCCGTTTTTCGCTGCAACATGACTCATTGGACAACGTTGGCACAATAGCCTGGAAATATCTGTCTGAATTTGCAAGAACGTACCCGCAGAAATGTGGAGCCGGTTGACCGAAATGGGTCCAGAACCGGCGTTTTTTGCATCGGACGGGCCCCGCAATAACTTTACAGCACTGAGAAGAAGGGAATGAGAGAGTGAGAAAGGAGGAGGGACGGAGGACAAGAGAAAAAAGCACTAATCACTCTTTTAGTCTTTATAATGGCTACTTTGGAGATAGTTTTTGAACGAGAAAAAACCGCAGCAAGATGCGCCTCTTTCGCGCAGGTACGTTTTATCAAATCCAGACAGATAATTCACTGAAATAGCTCCAGAAGGCTGCAGAAGGCCCAAAAAGCCGTTTTTTCGCTGCAACATGACTCATTGGACAACGTTGGCACAATAGCCTGGAAATATCTGTCTGAATTTGCAAGAACGTACCCGCAGAAAATGTGGAGCCGGTTGACCGAAATGGGTCCAGAACCGGCGTTTTTTGCATCGGACGGGCCCCGCAATAACTTTACAGCACTGAGAAGAAGGGAATGAGAGAGTGAGAAAGGAGGAGGGACTGAGGAGAAGAGAAAAAAGCACTAATCACTCTTTTAGTCTTTATAATGGCTACTTTGGAGATAGTTTTTGAACGAGAAAAAACCGCAGCAAGATGCGCCTCTTTCGCGCAGGTACGTTTTATCAAATCCAGACAGATAATTCACTGAAATAGCTCCAGAAGGCTGCAGAAGGCCCAAAAAGCCGTTTTTTCGCTGCAACATGACTCATTGGACAACGTTGGCACAATAGCCTGGAAATATCTGTCTGAATTTGCAAGAACGTACCCGCAGAAATGTGGAGCCGGTTGACCGAAATGGGTCCAGAACCGGCGTTTTTTGCATCGGACGGGCCCGCAATAACTTTACAGCACTGAGAAGGAGGGAATGAGAGAGTGAGAAAGGAGGAGGGACGGAGGAGAAGAGAAAAAAGCACTAATCACTCTTTTAGTCTTTATAATGGCTACTTTGGAGATAGTTTTTGAACGAGAAAAAACCGCACCAAGATGCGCCTCTTTCGCGCAGGTACGTTTTATCAAATCCAGACAGATAATTCACTGAAATAGCTCCAGAAGGCTGCAGAAGGCCCAAAAAGCCGTTTTTCGCTGCAACATGACTCATTGGACAACGTTGGCACAATAGCCTGGAAATATCTGTCTGAATTTGCAAGAACGTACCCGCAGAAATGTGGAGCCGGTTGACCGAAATGGGTCCAGAACCGGCGTTTTTTGCATCGGACGGGCCCCGCAATAACTTTACAGCACTGAGAAGAAGGGAATGAGAGAGTGAGAAAGGAGGAGGGACGGAGGACAAGAGAAAAAAGCACTAATCACTCTTTTAGTCTTTATAATGGCTACTTTGGAGATAGTTTTTGAACGAGAAAAACCGCAGCAAGATGCGCCTCTTTCGCGCAGGTACGTTTTATCAAATCCAGACAGATAATTCACTGAAATAGCTCCAGAAGGCTGCAGAAGGCCCAAAAAGCCGTTTTTCGCTGCAACATGACTCATTGGACAACGTTGGCACAATAGCCTGGAAATATCTGTCTGAATTTGCAAGAACGTACCCGCAGAAATGTGGAGCCGGTTGACCGAAATGGGTCCAGAACCGGCGTTTTTTGCATCGGACGGGCCCCGCAATAACTTTACAGCACTGAGAAGAAGGGAATGAGAGAGTGAGAAAGGAGGAGGGACGAGGACAGAGAAAAAAAAGCACAAACAAAAAAACTTACTAAGCTAAAACTTAATAAAAAAAAAAACACTAAAGAACTTTTTAATACACTTACTAATCACTCTTTTAGTCTTTATAATGGCTACTTTGGAGATAGTTTTTGAACGAGAAAAACCGCAGCAAGATGCGCCTCTTTCGCGCAGGTACGTTTTATCAAATCCAGACAGATAATTCACTGAAATAGCTCCAGAAGGCTGCAGAAGGCCCAAAAAGCCGTTTTTCGCTGCAAATCATACTCATTGGACAACGTTGGCACAATAGCCTGGAAATATCTGTCTGAATTTGCAAGAACGTACCCGCAGAAATGTGGGAGCCGGTTGACCGAAATGGGTCCAGAACCGGCGCGTTTTTTGCATCGGACGGGCCCCGCAATAACTTTACAGCACTGAGAAGGAGGGAATGAGAGAGTGAGAAAGGAGGAGGGACGGAGGAGAGAAAGAGAAAAAAGCACTAATCACTCTTTTAGTCTTTATAATGGCTACTTTGGAGATAGTTTTTGAACGAGAAAAAACCGCACCAAGATGCGCCTCTTTCGCGCAGGTACGTTTTATCAAATCCAGACAGATAATTCACTGAAATAGCTCCAGAAGGCTGCAGAAGGCCCAAAAAGCCGTTTTTCGCTGCAACATGACTCATTGGACAACGTTGGCACAATAGCCTGGAAATATCTGTCTGAATTTGCAAGAACGTACCCGCAGAAATGTGGAGCCGGTTGACCGAAATGGGTCCAGAACCGGCGTTTTTTGCATCGGACGGGCCCCGCAATAACTTTACAGCACTGAGAAGGAGGGAATGAGAGAGTGAGAAAGGAGGAGGGACGGAGGAGAGAGAAAAAGCACTAATCACTCTTTTAGTCTTTATAATGGCTACTTTGGAGATAGTTTTTGAACGAGAAAAAACCGCACCAAGATGCGCCTCTTTCGCGCAGGTACGTTTTATCAAATCCAGACAGATAATTCACTGAAATAGCTCCAGAAGGCTGCAGAAGGCCCAAAAAGCCGTTTTTCGCTGCAACATGACTCATTGGACAACGTTGGCACAATAGCCTGGAAATATCTGTCTGAATTTGCAAGAACGTACCCGCAGAAATGTGGAGCCGGTTGACCGAAATGGGTCCAGAACCGGCGTTTTTTGCATCGGACGGGCCCCGCAATAACTTTACAGCACTGAGAAGAAGGGAATGAGAGAGTGAGAAAGGAGGAGGGACGGAGGAGAGAGAAAAAAAAGCACTAATCACTCTTTTAGTCTTTATAATGGCTACTTTGGAGATAGTTTTTGAACGAGAAAAAACCGCACCAAGATGCGCCTCTTTCGCGCAGGTACGTTTTTATCAAATCCAGACAGATAATTCACTGAAATAGCTCCAGAAGGCTGCAGAAGGCCCAAAAAGCCGTTTTTCGCTGCAACATGACTCATTGGACAACGTTGGCACAATAGCCTGGAAATATCTGTCTGAATTTGCAAGAACGTACCCGCAGAAATGTGGAGCCGGTTGACCGAAATGGGTCCAGAACCGGCTTTTTGCATCGGACGGGCCCCGCAATAACTTTACAGCACTGAGAAGGAGGGAATGAGAGAGTGAGAAAGGAGAGGGACGGAGGAGAAGAGAAAAAAGCACTAATCACTCTTTTAGTCTTTATAATGGCTACTTTGGGAGATAGTTTTTGAACGAGAAAAAACCGCACCAAGATGCCGCTCTTTCGCGCAGGTACGTTTTATCAAATCCAGACAGATAATTCACTGAAATAGCTCCAGAAGGCTGCAGAAGGCCCAAAAGCCGTTTTTCGCTGCAACATGACTCATTGGACAACGTTGGCACAATAGCCTGGAAATATCTGTCTGAATTTGCAAGAACGTACCCGCAGAAATGTGGAGCCGGTTGACCGAAATGGGTCCAGAACCGGCGTTTTTTGCATCGGACGGGCCCGCAATAACTTTACAGCACTGAGAAGAAGGGAATGAGAGAGTGAGAAAGGAGGAGGGACGGAGGAGAAGAGAAAAAAGCACTAATCACTCTTTTAGTCTTTATAATGGCTACTTTGGAGATAGTTTTTGAACGAGAAAAAACCGCAGCAAGATGCGCCTCTTTCGCGCAGGTACGTTATCAAATCCAGACAGATAATTCACTGAAATAGCTCCAGAAGGCTGCAGAAGGCCCAAAAGCCGTTTTTCGCTGCAACATGACTCATTGGACAACGTTGGCACAATAGCCTGGAAATATCTGTCTGAATTTGCAAGAACGTACCCGCAGAAATGTGGAGCCGGTTGACCGAAATGGGTCCAGAACCGGCGTTTTTTGCATCGGACGGGCCCCGCAATAACTTTACAGCACTGAGAAGGAGGGAATGAGAGAGTGAGAAAGAGAGAGGGGACGGAGGAGAAGAGAAAAAAGCACTAATCACTCTTTTAGTCTTTATAATGGCTACTTTGGAGATAGTTTTTGAACGAGAAAAAACCGCACCAAGATGCGCCTCTTTCGCGCAGGTACGTTTTATCAAATCCAGACAGAAATTCACTGAAATAGCTCCAGAAGGCTGCAGAAGGCCCAAAAAGCCGTTTTTCGCTGCAACATGACTCATTGGACAACGTTGGCACAATAGCCTGGAAATATCTGTCTGAATTTGCAAGAACGTACCCGCAGAAATGTGGAGCCGGTTGACCGAAATGGGTCCAGAACCGGCGTTTTTTGCATCGGACGGGCCCCGCAATAACTTTACAGCACTGAGAAGAAGGGAATGAGAGAGTGAGAAAGGAGGAGGGACGGAGGACAAGAGAAAAAAAGCACTAATCACTCTTTTAGTCTTTATAATGGCTACTTTGGAGATAGTTTTTGAACGAGAAAAAACCGCAGCAAGATGCGCCTCTTTCGCGCAGGTACGTTTTATCAAATCCAGACAGATAATTCACTGAAATAGCTCCAGAAGGGCTGCAGAAGGCCCAAAAAGCCGTTTTTTCGCTGCAACATGACTCATTGGACAACGTTGGCACAATAGCCTGGAAATATCTGTCTGAATTTGCAAGAACGTACCCGCAGAAATGTGGAGCCGGTTGACCGAAATGGGTCCAGAACCGGCGTTTTTTGCATCGGACGGGCCCCGCAATAACTTTACAGCACTGAGAAGGAGGGAATGAGAGAGTGAGAAAGGAGGAGGGACGGAGGAGAAGAGAAAAAAAGCACTAATCACTCTTTTAGTCTTTATAATGGCTACTTTGGAGATAGTTTTTGAACGAGAAAAAACCGCACCAAGATGCGCCTCTTTCGCGCAGGTACGTTTTATCAAATCCAGACAGATAATTCACTGAAATAGCTCCAGAAGGCTGCAGAAGGCCCAAAAAGCCGTTTTTTCGCTGCAACATGACTCATTGGACAACGTTGGCACAATAGCCTGGAAATATCTGTCTGAATTTGCAAGAACGTACCCGCAGAAATGTGGAGCCGGTTGACCGAAATGGGTCCAGAACCGGCGTTTTTTGCATCGGACGGGCCCCGCAATAACTTTACAGCACTGAGAAGAAGGGAATGAGAGAGTGAGAAAAGGAGGAGGGACGGAGGACAAGAGAAAAAAGCACTAATCACTCTTTTAGTCTTTATAATGGCTACTTTGGAGATAGTTTTTGAACGAGAAAAAAACCGCAGCAAGATGCGCCTCTTTCGCGCAGGTACGTTTTATCAAATCCAGACAGATAATTCACTGAAATAGCTCCAGAAGGCTGCAGAAGGCCCAAAAAGCCGTTTTTCGCTGCAACATGACTCATTGCACAACGTTGGCACAATAGCCTGGAAATATCTGTCTGAATTTGCAGAAACGTACCCGCAGAAATGTGGAGCCGGTTGACCGAAATGGGTCCAGAACCGGCGTTTTTTTGCATCGGACGGGCCCCGCAATAACTTTACAGCACTGAGAAGAAGGGAATGAGAGAGTGAGAAAGGAGGGAGGGACGGAGGAGAAGAGAAAAGCACTAATCACTCTTTTAGTCTTTTATAATGGCTACTTTGGAGATAGTTAGTTTGAACGAGAGAAAAAACCGCACCAAGATGCGCCTCTTTCGCGCAGGTACGTGTTTATCAAAATCAGAGCAGATAATTCACTGAAATAGCTCCAGA
>JAEMWC010000697.1:0-10000 GCA_016490735.1 Pachyseris speciosa
GTTAGGAATAGTGGAACAAGGAAAACCTCCCCATGTGGTGGCCAATTTCAAAACAACCTTAAGCAAATGACATGTGGGAATATCAGTTATTATTAGAAACTGAACTACTGATATCAGATTTCCAGCATTTTCACTGGCTATTCGAATACAGGCTATCAGCTCTTAGTATTAATCTACTAGCGTTCTATTACTAATGCCGCTCTCTGATTGGCTACGCTACTCGCTAATTTATTCTGTGATAGATAATAGCTGCGG
Source organism: Pachyseris speciosa (assembly GCA_016490735.1). Taxonomy (NCBI): domain Eukaryota; kingdom Metazoa; phylum Cnidaria; class Anthozoa; order Scleractinia; family Pachyseridae; genus Pachyseris; species Pachyseris speciosa. The sequence continues at coordinate 256 of JAEMWC010000697.1, forward strand.
TTACACTAGCCATTTTGCCCTTGGGTAAATGGCTTTTTCCCCCGGGGAAGCAATTTGTTGTGTGTAACCGATCTGCCCAAAGTGTGACTGCTCCGGGAAATTTCGATGGATACGTCAAAAAGAACAAAAGAATTGCCCATGACAGTTCCAGATGTAAGTCTTACGGCCCCAAAGCGGCTCAACCAATCACAAGATTGCCAACGCAAGGAAACCACGCCAGTGCTGTGATGATATGTGCAAACAACATGGCTGGATTTCGCGCAATAATTTATTTTTTTATCGTGTGCAAGAAACGCCAAATGCAAATCAGTATTAGCAGTTTCCCTGTTTTCCTGCAGGAGGCCATTTGCAGTTTTGTGTCGTCTGGCCGTACTTGTAGCCAAGCCGAAAGCACCAGCAGTAGCGGGTCTTTACCAAGTGAATCAACTGAAGCGAAAAGCCAGCTAAAGCAAGCGCTGAAGCTGGTCAAAGCATCACGGATGAATTTATTCATTAGTGCAGGGAAGCCAGAATCGATACATCGAAAACTTTAGTACAGATTAAGGAAAAACGGAGAGGTATATTCGATAAATATAAATAAAAGTGTCAGAGACTTTAAAACTAAGAAACTTGTACTCTTATTCACTATCCTTAACAATCCTATGCTCCTCTTTGTCTTTAAACGTAAATTCAATTTCTTGTCTTCGGTTCGTTCAGCTGGTTTGCGCACAAGAGCTTGCGCTTTTAATCTTCAAGTTCCCTGCCCGTGATCTAATTCTGGTAAGCGCACATTTGCTTACTCTGCTGCACCCTTTTCAATTGCCTTGACACTGATCTTAAGCAAATAGCATGTGCATCTCCTTCTCCTATTACTCTTTCATCTAGATTAAATAATTTTAGGCATAAACTCCTTATATTATTCATTAAGTTTGCTAGTAATGTTCTTCATCTTGAACAATTAATGTGTCATGAGTGTCGTTTTTCTCTTTATTGCAACTGTATTAGATGGTAATTAGCGTATATCACCTTATATCTATGTTAAACGATACATTTGACTCGTTTTAGTTTTCTCTTGTAGTAACTAGATATTGCTCATTAGGTATTGTTCTATATGTGTATTTTGTACCGTTGTGAAGGCCGTAAGTTAGATAACTCATTGGGTTAATTACGTCACCTTCGTTAAATAAAGAATATTGTATTGTATTGTATAGAGGCAACAACAATTGGACCGGACGAGACCGCAAGTCCTGCGAATTTTACGATGACATCGATGAATTCATGGTCAGCTCAGACAAAGCCAACCCTAAATTTGTGGAGGAAACCAACGTGGCTTCACAAAAGAGAAAAGGCGATGAAGAAGTGGGTGGCGAGAAAGGCGATTGTGTAGCAACAACTGCTGATCCTATTAGCGATACGGAACCAGGAGAAGACTACAACACTAAAATCAAACAACCAAATCAAAAGAAAATCAATCAGGTCTTCAACGAAAAAAGCGAAACGATGTCGATGTCGTCGAAGAGCCGTGACAATTACCGAAATCAAGCAAAAGTAAAATTCATAGTTCAGATCTTCCATGTTTACAAGGAAGTTTCCCGTCAAAACAGATCAACGTTTATCTTGCCCTTGGGTAATTTACAAGCGTGTAACCGCAAACGGCGAGTCGATCATAACCCAAGGTAAACCCACCCAAGCCATAACCCCAAGGCTCCCCATGGGTAAGAGGTCTAGTGTAACCGCACCTAATGAGTCGCGGTTGTCAACAAAATGGCGGCCGCTTCTTCGCGGTTTTGAAGTGTCTAGATTTAGACTATTTACGTGTTTAGTTTGAACGACTAGTAGATTTATACTAAAACAATTAGATTATTCACTCTCGATTTTTATGCGTGATAGTTGATTCGGGCTGCGCCCTCATCAGCTCAAGCGATAGAAATCTCGAGCTCATAATCTAATTGTTAAATATACCTGCTGTACCTTATATGGTCAATGAACGCGTCAGCAAATCAAATCTAATAAAATCAAATGAAATCAATAAAATAAACTTCAGAAAGCTGAATAAAATTTTCCCTCGAAACCAGCGGCCATTAAAACATTAATCGTATCTATAACAAAATTCTCGATCGTGATTGGTTCTCCGCGCGCCTATTTGTCACGTAATCGGCGCGCGATCACGTGGGTGTCCAATTACAGGTATCCAATTTGAACTTTTTGTAATTGGACACCTGTAATTGGATACCCACGTGATTTTCACGTCAATTACGCGCGCTTTAATGGCTTCCTTTGCAAACGTTTCCTGCAGTTTTCAAAACATATGGAAAGCGCTAAAGACGTTTTCGCTCAAAAGACCTTCCCAAAAGAAATTTTTAATTCCGAAATTTGTTATAGATACGATTAATTAGTAATTGGACCTCGAAATTTGTTATAGATACGATTAATTAGTAATTGGACCTCGTGTCGTACAATTCAGGGAGTAATCGCGCTCGTATTTTCCAATCAGCCTCGCGCTTCGCGCTCGTCTGATTTTGAAATTACTTGCGCGATTACTCCCTGAATTGTACTCCACTCGGTCCAATTACTATTACTAATCGTCTCGCAGCGAAATTAACGACAAAGACCAGTGCTGGCATAGTGTTTACAAAATTTTCTTGCAGCGCTGAGAAAATTTTCCGAGCTGTTGATGCTCAGCTTAAAAGAAAACACACTTTCATGTACTGAAATACCGCATTAACTTTACTAAAAGAAATGGAAGAAATGTTTTAACAACAAGCATCGACGTCACAAGTTTGTAAATCATAGGTCAGTCTTTTCAAAACAATGTGAGCAACCACTATTTCAGCAAAGTTTACAGCAAGCATTCACTATTAAAAATCTATCGAACGATCGACATTTAAAAAATTTTAAAAACTAAGAATTAACACAAGTTGAAAAATAATGTTCTTTTACCTACAGTCGATGCAACGTATCAATCACCAGCTTCAAACTTTCAATCCTTAGAAATACAGGAGATGTTTTGTGAAAAAGAGAAAAATCGCTCTTCTCGTTGTTTTTGTTGTTCTGTTCGGCCGCGGTTCCAGTTTTTGTGCCAAGCAACACACAAATTTCAGGAAGCCATTTCTTGAAGCATAACCTGGACATTTGTCTTGCTTATCCCTCATATATCTTGTTTCCGTATTCTTGTTTTCTGGTGGGGCAATGTTGTAGTCCTTCATTGAAATAAACTAAAATTGTGTCTTCATTTTGATGAAATTCGTCATGATGGATTATTCGGCTCGTAAATCTACGTGAAAACCGTTCCACCCGCTCTGAGCAATCAGGGTTGAACTTTTTTTTACGAAAGCACTGCCATTTACACCCATTGAAAGCAAATATAATCAGCACTTGCCCTACAGCAAAGCTTCCACGTTGTTCTCGTACAGTTTTTTTTTTTTTTTTCAGTTTTTTTACAGGTTTTCGCGGGTGTAAAGAAAACCTGGGCCAGGGACCATGGGCTAGCCTGTGGGCTACCCTATGGGCTACCCTATGGGCTACCCTAATAATTATAAGAACAAATATTATATTGAAAAATACTATAAAAAATAACTGCAATTACTAGCGTAACATTCTATCGTTTGACCTAATGACCAAACTTAGTTACAACTAACTTTTTGTGGAGATGTTTACTTCTGAAAACTTTACTGACCGAGAAATCTTTGACAATGTGTGTATATCGTGTCGTCCAAATTACTTTAGTCGTCGAAACACTTGACTGTGCTTCCCTGTTATGTTCGTTGCATTCCTTTTTACGATATTGAAAGATCGCGCATTGTTTACAAGTGTTTTTCTAGCTCCTGATGTTTACATTATCAATTACAAACTCTATTTTGGTTGGGCACCCTGAACGGCTGAAGCCAAAATTAGCAATCTAGCGTTTCATTGCAAAATGAGATCTTAATCAAATAAAAGCCCTCTTTGAGGACTTGTGGTTACTGTTATTTCAATAGAATGACGTTGACAGTTAATGTATGTCTGGTATGTTCATAGCGTTGTGAACGACGATATATCGACATGGTTACATATGTGCAGAGTGTAAGAACAAGGCGCCGATTTCTTGGTTGAAGGATTTGGAAAGAAAGGGTTTTCATCGAATATAAACAGCAGAGGACATCAAATAATGCTTGGAAAGAGGTTATTTTTGGTTTGAGAGTCCAGCTTCATTGTACACTGAACTGCAGGATAACAGCCCCGTGGCGTCTATAACTGACATGCATTCATTTTATTAGAATTGGTCATTTTCAAATATTTTTTAAATATAGTTTTTAATTGATAATTATTCTGGGTAGCCCATAGGGTAGTACACAGGGTAGCCCATGGGCCCTGGCCCAGGTTTTGTCTACACCCGGTTTTCGTACCCTTTTTGTTTAGTCATGTGATGGCCAAATGTTTCCTTTTTTCGGTTTTCTCTTTCGCTGGGTTCCTTCAGTTTTGCTTGTTTGTTCAGATTCTCAATTATGCGTTGAAGAGTTCTTAATAAGAAAAGTTCTACCCGGGATTGCTGGATATTATAACAAGCTCGGCGCTACGCGCCTCGTTGGTTACGATAACGTGAATCAACTTACTGACTGGCTGTCTTGAGACGTCTGACACAACAGCACCCTTGAGGATGCCATTAGTAAGGTGGCCAAAGCTGAGTATGTCTGTTGGCTGAGTCTTGTTTAACCAGTATATACTTCGGCTGTTCCCATCCACCCAGTACAAATTGTCCTCATATAGCGCCATGTCGACTGCTTTGATGTTTTCCCTTGTATAGCGCAGAAATCGCCGATAATTCCCGTTGAAGCCTATTTCATACAAGGCGTATCTCCGCTTCAAGTAGAGACGCTCAGTCTGAGATTCAACAGCGAGACTCATAGGACAGGCGAAGTAATACCACCTCCACAGAATCTTGCGATTTACACCTGTTAATTCTGCTCGCTCAATTTTCCCATAGGTACCACAGTCAGCCCAGAACATGAACCTTTAAGTTAAGATGGTAATCACAACCAATCAGAAAAAAATGCATTTGTGAATAGGTGTGATATAGTTGTACATTTGGTCGCCTTGCGATTTCCTGTTGTTCCACTGCTAATCAAAACGGGCTAAAGGCGTTATTTGACTGAGCAACGGAATATACGGTTGACATTGCAAATTGGCAAATTAAGTTTCTTCTTACTTGCAATGTCTCTTGTTGACCTGACCTATACTTCATGTGGGTGGTTCATTATCACGCCCTGTACACCAAAATTAAAGTAAAGTACACAAGGCATGAAACTAAGACAGACTACAAATAATTCCCTTTCAATTCCTGTGACATGATAGCCTACCCTGTATTTGGATCAACGGCAATTCCCCATGGGTTGTAAAGGTTTCCTGAGATCAATGTTTTTCTTGAGCTCCCGTTAAGCTTGGCAACTTCAATTCTCTCGTAGAGATAATCAGTCCAGTAAATCAGACCACTAGTCCATTCAACCGCCAATCCGTTCACTTGACCCAAGTCCTCTCTTATTGTAACCTTGATTTATAAAAGAAAGGAAAATATTATTATTATTATTATTATTAATCTTTGACAGTCATCTGACCCAAGAGGAGATAGAAAGAGGGAATGTGTATGCGCACCCTCCCTTCTTTGTTTCTTTGTCTGTTTGTTTGTTTGTTATTTGCTTGTCAGCGTATATATCTGGTCAGGAAAAGTGTTTTGTGGTATTTGCTAACTGCGATGGGTGTTCCCTTCTCCTAGATCTTTTCTTCTCCTCGTATTTTAGTGACAATCACAAACAGCTGTTAGAATTAATCAATCTTATTATTATCGAAAAAAGGAATTGATTGATTTAAAAAGGCCAAATGCTCAATCATATATCTCTGTAGATAACTGGAGTAATCAACGAAAGGTATCATGTTCAAATATTGTCCAAGCTTTCGAATAGCAGTTTTAAACAACTGTTGTGTGAAGATTTTTCCACTCGTAATACTACATATCTACTAATGCTGTTTCCGATATCGAGTATTTCACCCCTTTATTTGACACTCCCCCACACCCCCCCCCAAAAAAAAACAAACAAACAAACAAAAAAAACAAAAAGAAAAGAAAAAGCGACGACTACAACATCAATGAACAGCAGTTGATTACCTCAGTTTTCAGAGTATCGATATTCATTCTGTTTATGGTCCACACGGCATTGTCACTCCAATATATCATCCTTTCTCGGTAATCAATGTCGATGGCACCAGCTCGGACAAGGCCAGACTTTACTGTCTGCATATCAACGTACGAGTGATTGGATTTCTTCAGGTCAATGCATTTAATATTATGTTCGTCGATGAAATATAGAGTGGACTCGTTCTTACAGCCGTGTGTTACTGGATAGATAAAAGAAAAATACTCATTGATATATACCACACAAGTGAATAGTGATTTTCGCGCGCTCTGATTGGTTAACTCGGAAGTGATTAGTAAGTACTATTCACCTCCGAGCAGCCTGCGCGCGAGATTTTACAATTTCCGACCGCTTGTCGGTATATTGTCACACATAAAGTAATGTTTTAGTCCGCTAACTATTCAGCTTGTGAGGTCAAGATGTACTAAACAATTATTTACCCCAGCCTATACATGCATTATCGACAGAAGTGAATTAGAATGTGATTATCCACCGGACTAAATTTAAGAGAATATCTTGGGTCGACGATGGAAGCGCGCTGTTTAATTTAAATTTGTCCCCATTCACTGAGCTAGTATTGTTCAAAACCTTAGGCTGCCTTCATTTTTAAGGAAAGTCGAGACTTTATTATCAGCCTTTTTATTCATTTTCCTTGAATAAATCCTCTGGCGGAGAACACACATGCAAATACAACATGTGTCCTTAACAAATTGATAATTTTTCAAATACACAAACGCCGGTGAAATATCCTAACAAACGGCCAAGTTACAACAGCCCATTTTACAGTTTTTGACTGCAAACGATAGAACCTCGGCTGTCTTTCTTATGCAGATGTGGACTAGCTAGCATAACAACAACATGATTTACGTAAGAAAAGCAGTGACGTCTGTATCAAAACTACAGGTCACATCCCGTCTCGTTTCAATTTATAGGCCAGGTCATTGCCATGTCATAGACCGTACAGTCAGAGACTGTGTGGTGAAACCCACCAAATATTGTGTTTTATTTTTTCTTAAGCATCTCAGCGGTCCGGAATCCTAAATTCTTGAATCTGATTGGCTGGTGGCACGCGCAGCAGCGGTTCGGATTTTCCCATTCGGACCCCGATTACGGACCGCTGCCGACTTTGAAGCAACCATGGGAGCGAGCGAGAATTTTCATCAAAATGAAAGCGCAAAAATGGCATAAATGGTATTTTATACTAACCACGAATGGTTGTTAAGTGGATGGAGAAACAAGCGGTAGGAATAAAATCGTTGCAATTTCTGAAAAAGGCGAATATACTCAACTGAGTACACATCCGAATTTAATTTCAAGTTGTAGCTTAGCTTACCGCCAGTTATATATTAGTACAAGTTGGGCGCTGTGAACGCAATTTCAGGTTGTCATTCCTTGTTTCTCTTGTATGATCTGCGAGGTGTTTTCACGATTTCATCGAACAAGAAAGTATACGCTCGTATTTTGTTGTCATGACATTCCGTCTCTGTGGTGTTGCATGTGCAACTTTTGCACTTGTTGTTGTTGTTGTTCGTTGTTGCAGTGATAACCGTAGTTTTAAGTTACGAGCTTTACCATATTTTACTGCGTTTAATCAATTTCTTTCCTTTGCATTTTACACTTTTTCAATTCCTAAATCGACGTTTTGTTAAGTTTAATTCAAGAAGAAACGAGTTTTCCCTTATCGTTCAATTTATGCCTTTCTGTTGAGGCGAAGGTTGAATACGTACAGAGATAAAATAAAATTCCGGTTATTTTTTAAAGTAATGAGGAAGTTTAGTTTCAGTTGCATAATACAAGCAAACCGGTTAAAAACTCTGCAAGGTATAAACTTACCTCTAATGCAGTTCAGGCCCCCGTTCCTGGAAAGCCGATTAAACTGTCCCCCGACTAAGGGTTAATTACTCGGGCGGCTAGGAACGACGCCCGAGTCTGAAAATGAGCTCCGTTTTTCTTCGTCGTCGTTGTCGTCGTCGTCGTCGTCGTCGAGTTTCATCCACAAAGCTAACTTCCGGCATTTCTGCGCAAGCGCTAACTAATAATGGTCATTTTGGAATAAGTGAACTATTTTACCTAATTACCTATGCTGAATGACCGTGGGCTATCGGTCATTGTTACCGCTTCTGATGCAGATGTTCCGAGCTCCACTCTCGCGATCGGCACCTTTTCTTTCTTTTTCTTTCTTTTTTTTTTTCGTTCCTTTTTTTTAATCTTCTTTTTTAAATATGTTTTTACAAGTGTTATAATTAGTGTAGGTTATAAACGATTGGGCTGTGACGCAATTTTCAAGGGATATATGTTGATAGCAGTCTATGAATATACACTGCAAAGAAACAGACACGTACCGATGAATGATACCTGTTGTCACGTATCGGAAAACGTCGATTCACCTTGTGTCTTTGAAGGCTGAACAACTTATATGTTAAGAGAAGTGTCCATACGAATGTTTGCAAGTTCAGCAGCGAGAAGAAAGCTTTTAACATGACCAAATTTAACTCCAGATGTTAGACTGCCACGTTTCCCCGTGGCCGCTCCATACTAAACTAATTTTGAGCAGTGGTACATTTTGTTAAATAACCCAAGTACGGGACATGACACACCCCTGAGACTTTGACAGGTAGTTTATTTACTATTTTTCCACAATATCTCAATTACTAGTTATTAGTTTTTGAATGATAAGCAATTTTAGTTTTACTTAAGTGACGTGAAACTGACTGCAGAAACCTTAATCTCTTTCTTATGTTTCAAATGACGTATTTGTAAACAGATTGTTTTTCTCCTACATTTCACCGAGACTCCATTAACGTTTATGCGAAAAAATCCTACATAGTTTGATAAGCGTTTTCTTTCTCAAACACTTAGCAGAAATATTCATCGAAGCGAAAACAAGTGGCTTAGTTTTTTTGCAACAAATATGCTATTTTTACCTAATTATCTATATGCTGAACCTCAGTGGTTCAGAGGTCATTGTTGCTGCCTCTGATACTAATATCCCGGATTCGAATTCTACTAATGGTACCTATCTTGGGCTTTTTTCGTTTTTTTATTTTCTTTTTTTTCCGTCTCTCTTTTTCTTCTTCTTTTATAAATACCTTTTTACAAGTGTTATTATTATTGTTCTCATTGGTTGAGCTGTAAAGCAATTTTGTAATTTTAAGGGGATATATGTTGATCTGATAGGGGTCTACGGATATACACTGTAAAGAAATAGACTTCAACACTTGTAGCCTCTTGTTCAAGATTAAATTTCTTAATCTCTGGAATACTAATCAGGAAATAAAAAGGCCGTCCTCAAAACAGATTTTTCCCTCGATTGACTATCCCTTGATTAAATTCGGAATAAACCAGTCAAACCGGTTATCCACAAGAAAACGCGCGTGAAAAGGACGATGCGCGGGAAACTGCGGAGCGAAGATGTACACGAACTCGAAGCGTTTAGTTGTTTTCTTATTCACGGAAAGAACGGCGTCATATATTTTATTAATCAAACCTTGTTATTTTGTCATAGTTTAATAAAAGGGGTACATTTTTTAGCAAAAAAACTTTTACATGCCATGGATATCGTTTAAAAAAACGGAATGGAAATAATTAAGCTTATTCAG
>JAEMWC010000697.1:15000-35000 GCA_016490735.1 Pachyseris speciosa
CAAGTTGACATTTTCTTAAAGTATCACCCTAAACAGATGTTATGTTGGAGCATGCATGCGATGCCATGCCATGACCGTGATACGATCGTATTTTAAATAATCCTCTATAATATGTGTTTTATGATTTTTCATGTATTTATAGCCATCTTTGGCAATGCCTGATGGTATTAGGTCTGGGTAACACTTGAGGCAAACGTCTCGAATGTTCCGAGATGTTGAGGACAATGTCTGTGTCTAAAGTTGTCCGAGACTTGACGAAACAACAACGTGCGAAATTTGCGCAAAATACACATTGCTTACTTTCCTGCTCTTTTGTTGCCCGAGCAGGACCAGTCACAAGGAATCAACGCCAACTTGCCTTATTCTTAGCTTTCAATTTTCAACTTCTGAACGTGGGTACTGCTAACGACGCGCGAAGACTCAATTTCCTTTCCTGGCTCATCCAAAGACGGGCATTTCAGGTCAAGTTTTAAATGTCGTCAAATTGCTGCATATCTTCATTCCGATTTCGGTTCCAAAACAGTTTCCCTGGCTTATATCGATCTTTGCCTACGTGAGAGTCAGAGCCGTAATGTCCCAAAATGGAAAATTTGATCGAAAATCAGGTAATAGAGGCACGACGCGAGTTCTCAATTTTGTAAAAGGAAAAAATATCATAAAGTTTTTTCTGTTCTTAAAACGTCCAGCTTCTAGGCAGGCCGAGACGGTACGAAGGCCCCTTTGAAAATTTGTTTTTTCCTCAGAAAAGGTGTTTTTCCCCGTACGGATAGCCTCCGTGCACACGTCTCCGATTTCCCTTTTCCGCGTGCAACAAGAAAAAATACAAGACGTCTGCACGTAGGCTACCGTACGGACAAAAAGGTCGTTCTTGGCGAGGTCGACTAATGCAAGGATTTTGAAAGGTTTTTGGGTTATCAAAACAGACTTGTTTTAATTTTGTCTCAAGGACAGCCCCAGGCTTTAGACAATTTTAGATAGCACACACAATCAGAAAGCAGATTTTCGTTTTGCGTTTCAGTATTGTTGGTTACATCACAATCACTTTCGTTTCGATGTCAAATGAAAAGGTGAACTACCTGATCTCATATGAAAACAAAAGTGATAGCTTATTCTCTGGTAAGGTCGCCGAGGTGATAAAGCTTTGGTGTAGTTAGCTCAGAGACACAACTCTTCCCTTGAGGGCATTTTATATAAATCAATGTGATAAGCATAACTAACTTATTTTCACCCTCTTTTTTGGTGCCGTGAAATGTCTGCTGTTATGAGCTTCGAGATTCATTTTTCAGTTATGATTTTTCATGTATTTATAGCCATCTTTCGCAGTGCCTGATGGTATTAGGTCTGGGTGACACTTGAGGCAAACGTCTCAAATGTTCCGAGATGGTGAGGACAGTGTCTGTATCTAAACTTGTTGGAGACAAATGGAAAGTTGCGTTTTTAGAGTCGTACTTGACGAGATAACTACGTGCGAAGTTTGCGCAAAATAAACATTGATTACTTTCCCGCTCTTTTGTTGCCCGAGCAAGACCAGTCACAATGAATCAAAGCCAACCTGCCTTATTTTTAGCTTTCTGTTTTCAACTTCTTAATGTGGGTACCGCTAACGACGCGGGAAAACTTAATTTCCTTTCTTGGATCATCCACATACGGGCATTTCAGGTCATGTTTTAAATCTCGTCAAATTGCTGGATATATTTATCCAGATTTCGGTCCCAGAGCAGTTTCCCTGGCTTATATTACATCTTGGTTTTCGTATGAGTGAGAGCCGTAATGTCCCAGAATGGAAAATTTGATCGAAAATCAGGGTTTAGAGCCGTGCCGCGAGTTGTCGATTTTGTCACAGGGAAAAAAAAATAATAAAATTTCTTTTTTTTTTGTTCTTAAAACGTCCAGCTTCCAAGCAAGCAGATACGGGACGTTGGCACTTTTAAAGAATATTTTCGTCAGAAAAGTTTTTGTCCCCGTACGGATAGCCTGCGTGCGGAAGTCTCCGATTTCCTTTTTCCGCGTGGAGCAAAGGAAATATTCATTTTATATAAACGAATATGATCAGCATAGCTAACTTATTTTCACTCTCTGTTTTGGTGCCGTAAAATGTCTGCTGTTATGAGCTTCGGCATTGATTTTGCAGTTAGCGAAAATATCTGAGAGCTGAATTCAAAATTCAGATTCTCAACGTCCAGCTTCGAGGCAGACCGATATCACGGGAGGACGGCATCTTTAAAGGTTTTTTTCTAAAGAAAAGATTTTGTCCCCGTACGGATAGCCTGCGTGCAGACGTCTCCCGATTTCCCTTTTCCGCGTGCAACAAAGGAAATAGGCATTTTATATAAATGAATGTCATAAGCCTAGCTAACTTTTTTTTCACCCTCTGTTTTGGTGCCGTGGAATGTTTGCTGTTATGAGCTTCGGCATTTATTTTGCAGTTGGCGAAAATGTCTGAAAGCTGAATTCAAGGTGCGATGCATGTTGCATACTCTGCATAATCGCGTTCTTCGAGGAAAGATTTCAGTTTACACTAAATCACATGCACAGTACAAAGTGATGGCAGTTTTCAAAACCTACTTGTATATGGCATGCATTTTTATATTACCTTGCACGATCCCGGATTCAAGAAGAGCAGTAAAGAAGAGCAAACTTCGAATACTTTGTGCTGCTGAAGTTTTGCACAAGATGAATGGCATCACGAAGAGATCCTGCAATAGATTATTTTTTCTAGGCTGGTTAAAAATCTCTCCTTTCCTATGCGTCAATTTCATTTAAGGGTGCTTACCATTGCCATTGAAGTCGAGCTTGGGTTAGATACTGTTTCCCTCGAAATGAAGACTCCTCAATCTTCTGCAGAGCAGAAGCCTGCGACTCCTATTTCTGCTCACTTCCTTGCTCCAAGGAAAAGTGCAGGCCAGGGCACATTTTACCCATGCAATTGACAGTTTTTGGCAAGACGCAGTATCATTTTACAGAGAAGCCGTTGCTCTGAACAAGGGGAAATCCTCTGACTCATCCCCAGTCGTCTTCACCTTGCCGTGTGCTATATAAAGACGACTGGGGACGAGTCAAGGAAAACCTTCGCTAACAACGACCGCAATCATCTTTTATGAGCCCGCGAGAATAGAACAGAAAAAGGCCGACACCAGTTCAGACGTCGAAACTTTCATATGCCGAACGAAATGCATTCATTACGTATACATTAAATAAAGTATGTTTTACCCACATTTCTGCACGATTTACATTACGTGCCATGCGCAAAAGGCATTAGTTCGCACAACACAACGAGAAAAAGAGAAGAGATAGTGTTCCTGTTGATTTAAAACCACAAAATATACATGGTTGGCACAATAATACACGGATTGTAATTACATCGTCTCTATTTTATTTACGCGTAAAGACAGCTTAAATTTGTATCGGTAAGCACGCAAAAATCAGTGGGTTTTACCTAATAGACGTCAAAGACGAATGGGTTTTGGTAAGCAGTAGTCCACTTTATTCCAGACACATTCCTAAGGTTTCCAATGGAACAGGAATGAATACCTTGATCAACTTCTCTTTCCTCAAGTTGACATTTTTTATAGGGCCACCGTAAACAGATTTTACGCTGGAGCATGCATGCGAATTTACAAAACGTGACAGCCATGACAATACGTTCGTATTTTAAATAATCCTCTACAATATGTGTTTTATACGTTTTCATGTATTTATAGCCATCTCTGGCAGTGCCTAATGGTGTTACGTCTGGGAGACACTTGAGACAAACGTCTCCGAGATGTTGAGGACAATGTCTGTGTCTAAAACTTGTTCGAGACAATTGGAAAGTTGCCCTTTTAGGATCACATTTTTCCTGAATGTGCATTCAGATTGAGCAGGACCAGTCACAATGAATCAACGCCAACTTGCCTTATTCTTAGTTTTCTATTTTCAACTTCTGAACGTGGGTACTGCTAACTCGCGCGAAGACTTAATTTCCTTTCTTGGCTCATCCAAAGACGAGCATTTCAGGTCAAGTTTTAATTCTCGTCAAATTGCTGCATATCTTCATTCAGATTTTGGTTCCAGAGCAGTTTCCCAGGCTTATATTTCTTATATCAATCTTGGTCTTCGTATGATCAAGAGCCGTAATGTGCCAAAATGGAAAATTTGATCGAAAATCAGGAAATAGAAACCAGCCGCGAGTTTTCAATTTTGTCAAAGGAAAAAAATAGTCATAAAGTGTTGTTTGTTCTTAAAACGTCCAGCTTCAAGGCAAGCCGAGATGGTACGACGGCACCTTTGAAGGTTTTTTCCCTCAGAAAAGTTTTCTTTCCCGTACGGATAGCCTGGGTGCAGACGTCTCCGATTTCCCTTTTCCGCGTGCAACAAGAAAAAAACGAGACGTCTGCACGTAGGCCACCGTACGGACAAAAAGGTCGTTCTTGGCGAGGTCGACTAATGTAAGGATTTTGACAGGTTTTTGGGTTATCAAAACAGACTTGTTTTAATTTTGTCTCAAGGACAGCCCCAGGCTTTAGACAATTTTAGATAGGACACACAATCAGAAAGCAGATTTTCGCTTTGCGTTTCAGTATTGTTGGTTACATCACAATGACTTTCGTTTCGATGTCAAATGAAAAGGTGAACTACCTGATCTCATATGAAAACAAAAGTGATAGCTTATTCTCTGGTAAGGTCGCCGAGGTGATAAAGCTTTGGTGTAGTTAGCTCAGAGAGACAACTCTTCCCTTGAGGGCATTTTATATAAATGAATGTGATAAGCATAACTAACTTATTTTCACCCTCTTTTTTGGTGCCGTGAAATGTCTGCTGTTATGAGCTTCGAGATTCATTTTTCAGTTATGATTTTTCATGTATTTATAGCCATCTTTCGCAGTGCCTGATGGTATTAGGTCTGGGTGACACTTGAGGCAAACGTCTCAAATGTTCCGAGATGGTGAGGACAGTGTCTGTATCTAAACTTGTTGGAGACAAATGGAAAGTTGCGTTTTTAGAGTCGTACTTGACGAGATAACTACGTGCGAAGTTTGCGCAAAATAAACATTGATTACTTTCCCGCTCTTTTGTTGCCCGAGCAAGACCAGTCACAATGAATCAAAGCCAACCTGCCTTATTTTTAGCTTTCTGTTTTCAACTTCTTAATGTGGGTACCGCTAACGACGCGGGAAAACTTAATTTCCTTTCTTGGATCATCCACATACGGGCATTTCAGGTCATGTTTTAAATCTCGTCAAATTGCTGGATATATTTATCCAGATTTCGGTCCCAGAGCAGTTTCCCTGGCTTATATTACATCTTGGTTTTCGTATGAGTGAGAGCCGTAATGTCCCAGAATGGAAAATTTGATCGAAAATCAGGGTTTAGAGCCGTGCCGCGAGTTGTCGATTTTGTCACAGGGAAAAAAAAATAATAAAATTTCTTTTTTTTTTGTTCTTAAAACGTCCAGCTTCCAAGCAAGCAGATACGGGACGTTGGCACTTTTAAAGAATATTTTCGTCAGAAAAGTTTTTGTCCCCGTACGGATAGCCTGCGTGCGGAAGTCTCCGATTTCCTTTTTCCGCGTGGAGCAAAGGAAATATTCATTTTATATAAACGAATATGATCAGCATAGCTAACTTATTTTCACTCTCTGTTTTGGTGCCGTAAAATGTCTGCTGTTATGAGCTTCGGCATTGATTTTGCAGTTAGCGAAAATATCTGAGAGCTGAATTCAAAATTCAGATTCTCAACGTCCAGCTTCGAGGCAGGCCGATATCACGGGAGGACGGCATCTTTAAAGGTTTTTTTCTAAGGAAAAGATTTAGTCCCCGTACGGATAGCCTGCGTGCAGACGTCTCCCGATTTCCCTTTTCCGCGTGCAACAAAGGAAATAGGCATTTTATATAAATGAATGTCATAAGCCTAGCTAACTTTTTTTTCACCCTCTGTTTTGGTGCCGTGGAATGTTTGCTGTTATGAGCTTCGGCATTTATTTTGCAGTTGGCGAAAATGTCTGAAAGCTGAATTCAAGGTGCGATGCATGTTGCATACTCTGCATAATCGCGTTCTTCGAGGAAAGATTTCAGTTTACACTAAATCACATGCACAGTACAAAGTGATGGCAGTTTTCAAAACCTACTTGTATATGGCATGCATTTTTATATTACCTTGCACGATCCCGGATTCAAGAAGAGCAGTAAAGAAGAGCAAACTTCGAATACTTTGTGCTGCTGAAGTTTTGCACAAGATGAATGGCATCACGAAGAGATCCTGCAATAGATTATTTTTTCTAGGCTGGTTAAAAATCTCTCCTTTCCTATGCGTCAATTTCATTTAAGGGTGCTTACCATTGCCATTGAAGTCGAGCTTGGGTTAGATACTGTTTCCCTCGAAATGAAGACTCCTCAATCTTCTGCAGAGCAGAAGCCTGCGACTCCTATTTCTGTTCACTTCCTTGCTCCAAGGAAAAGTGCAGGCCAGGGCACATTTTACCCATGCAATTGACAGTTTTTGGCAAGACGCAGTATCATTTTACAGAGAAGCCGTTGCTCTGAACAAGGGGAAATCCTCTGACTCATCCCCAGTCGTCTTCACCTTGCCGTGTGCTATATAAAGACGACTGGGGACGAGTCAAGGAAAACCTTCGCTAACAACGACCGCAATCATCTTTTATGAGCCCGCGAGAATAGAACAGAAAAAGGCCGACACCAGTTCAGACGTCGAAACTTTCATATGCCGAACGAAATGCATTCATTACGTATACATTAAATAAAGTATGTTTTACCCACATTTCTGCACGATTTACATTACGTGCCATGCGCAAAAGGCATTAGTTCGCACAACACAACGAGAAAAAGAGAAGAGATAGTGTTCCTGTTGATTTAAAACCACAAAATATACATGGTTGGCACAATAATACACGGATTGTAATTACATCGTCTCTATTTTATTTACGCGTAAAGACAGCTTAAATTTGTATCGGTAAGCACGCAAAAATCAGTGGGTTTTACCTAATAGACGTCAAAGACGAATGGGTTTTGGTAAGCAGTAGTCCACTTTATTTCAGACACATTCCTAAGGTTTCCAATGGAACAGGAATGAATACCTTGATCAACTTCTCTTTCCTCAAGTTGACATTTTTTATAGGGCCACCGTAAACAGATTTTACGCTGGAGCATGCATGCGAATTTAC
The DNA here is from genome assembly GCA_016490735.1 of Pachyseris speciosa. NCBI lineage: Eukaryota > Metazoa > Cnidaria > Anthozoa > Scleractinia > Pachyseridae > Pachyseris > Pachyseris speciosa. The sequence goes on from JAEMWC010000697.1 coordinate 22,160, forward strand.
AAAACGTGACAGCCATGACAATACGTTCGTATTTTAAATAATCCTCTACAATATGTGTTTTATACGTTTTCATGTATTTATAGCCATCTCTGGCAGTGCCTAATGGTGTTACGTCTGGGAGACACTTGAGACAAACGTCTCCGAGATGTTGAGGACAATGTCTGTGTCTAAAACTTGTTCGAGACAATTGGAAAGTTGCCCTTTTAGGATCACATTTTTCCTGAATGTGCATTCAGATTGAGCAGGACCAGTCACAATGAATCAACGCCAACTTGCCTTATTCTTAGTTTTCTATTTTCAACTTCTGAACGTGGGTACTGCTAACTCGCGCGAAGACTTAATTTCCTTTCTTGGCTCATCCAAAGACGAGCATTTCAGGTCAAGTTTTAATTCTCGTCAAATTGCTCCATATCTTCATTCAGATTTTGGTTCCAGAGCAGTTTCCCAGGCTTATATTCCTTATATCAATCTTGGTCTTCGTATGATCAAGAGCCGTAATGTGCCAAAATGGAAAATTTGATCGAAAATCAGGAAATAGAAACCAGCCGCGAGTTTTCAATTTTGTCAAAGGAAAAAAATAGTCATAAAGTGTTGTTTGTTCTTAAAACGTCCAGCTTCAAGGCAAGCCGAGATGGTACGGCGGCACCTTTGAAGGTTTTTTCCCTCAGAAAAGTTTTCTTCCCCGTACGGATAGCCTGGGTGCAGACGTCTCCGATTTCCCTTTTCCGCGTGCAACAAGAAAAAAACGAGACGTCTGCACGTAGGCCACCGTACGGACAAAAAGGTCGTTCTTGGCGAGGTCGACTAATGTAAGGATTTTGACAGGTTTTTGGGTTATCAAAACAGACTTGTTTTAATTTTGTCTCAAGGACAGCCCCAGGCCTTTGACAATTTTAGATAGGACACACAATCAGAAAGCAGATTTTCGCTTTGCGTTTCAGTATTGTTGGTTACATCACAATGACTTTCGTTTCGATGTCAAATGAAAAGGTGAACTACCTGATCTCATATGAAAACAAAAGTGATAGCTTATTCTCTGGTAAGGTCGCCGAGGTGATAAAGCTTTGGTGTAGTTAGCTCAGAGAGACAACTCTTCCCTTGAGGGCATTTTATATAAATGAATGTGATAAGCATAACTAACTTATTTTCACCCTCTGTTTTGGTGCCGTAAAATGTCTGCTGTTATGAGCTTCGGCATTGATTTTGCAGTTAGCGAAAATATCTGAGAGCTGAATTCAAAATTCAGATTCTCAACGTCCAGCTTCGAGGCAGACCGATATCACGGGAGGACGGCATCTTTAAAGGTTTTTTTCTAAAGAAAAGATTTTGTCCCCGTACGGATAGCCTGCGTGCAGACGTCTCCCGATTTCCCTTTTCCGCGTGCAACAAAGGAAATAGGCATTTTATATAAATGAATGTCATAAGCCTAGCTAACTTTTTTTTCACCCTCTGTTTTGGTGCCGTGGAATGTTTGCTGTTATGAGCTTCGGCATTTATTTTGCAGTTGGCGAAAATGTCTGAAAGCTGAATTCAAGGTGCGATGCATGTTGCATACTCTGCATAATCGCGTTCTTCGAGGAAAGATTTCAGTTTACACTAAATCACATGCACAGTACAAAGTGATGGCAGTTTTCAAAACCTACTTGTATATGGCATGCATTTTTATATTACCTTGCACGATCCCGGATTCAAGAAGAGCAGTAAAGAAGAGCAAACTTCGAATACTTTGTGCTGCTGAAGTTTTGCACAAGATGAATGGCATCACGAAGAGATCCTGCAATAGATTATTTTTTCTAGGTTGGTTAAAAATCTCTCCTTTTCTATGCGTCAATTTCATTTAAGGGTGCTTACCATTGCCACTGAAGTGGCAATACAAATTCTTACATAGTAAGAAGCTTTATTACCACACATATTTTACACAACATATGAACGACATGAAGAAAACATGGACTGGAATCAACGAGGTAATGAACCGCAACAAAAGAAAGTCTAAACCCATTGTTGGCCTTAAACGACTGAATGGGATTGGTGTGACGCGTAACCCAGTGGAACTTCCGAATGTGTTAAATGATTTCTTTTCTACGGTTGGCCAAAACTTAGCGGCAAATGTACCAGATAGTAATCGTCACTATAACGAATACTTAACAAAAACTAATTTCACCAATTCCTTTTTCTTTGAACCGGTCATTTCGTCAGACATTGAACTAGAAATCTCGCACCTACCATCAAACAAGGCTTATGGGCTATATTCGTGTCCTATTCGCGTTCTGAAATGTGCAAAGAGCATACTCTCTTCACCCTTAGCTGAGCTCATCAACCTCTCTGTTCAAGCTGGAAAATATCCTTCCAAGTTAAAACATGCAAAAATTATCCCAGTATACAAAGGTGACGATGAGACAGACCCTAGCAACTACCGTCCTATTTCGCTTCTCTCCGTCTTTAATAGAATTTTTGAAAAAATTATGTATTATCGATTGAAATCATACATCGAAGATAATGAACTTTTATATAAAGCTTTAGAGAAAAATTTGCCACTCAGCATGCAATTTTGGACATAGTGAATACGATACAAACAAATATGGACAAGAAAATGTTTACATGTGGCATTTTTCTCGACTTGAAGAAAGCGTTTGATACCGTCAATCACACTATTTTACTTGATAAATTGCACCATTATGGGATCAGAGGTATTGCACACGAGTGGTTCTCGTCGTATTTGGCTAACCGAACACAAACAACGCATATTGACAATGACCATATTTCATCCAAGAAGAAGTCGGTAACTGGAGTTCCACAAGGGTCTGTTTTAGGCCCTCTACTTTTCTTGATTTATATTAATGATATTTATCTTTGTAGTAATAAACTTCGCTTTTATCTGTTTGCTGATGACACAAACCTGTTATACGCTGACAAGGACTTGAAATCCCTGGAAACCGTAGTTAATAATGAGCTAAAAAATGTTTGTGACTGGCTTAATGCTAATAAACTAACCATTAACGCAAAGAAATTAAATTTTGTCATCTTAAGGCCAGCACAAAAAAGAATTAATCATCAACCATGTATCACAATTCCGGAAAATAACAACAACGGATTCGCGGTTCTTGAATGTAAAGATTATGTAAAATTCTTAGGAGTGCTAATTGACAAGAACTTAACCTGGAGGCCTCCCATTGATCATATTGCTTCCAAGATTAGCAAGATAGTCGGCATAATTGCTAGGCTGAGACACCATGTACCTTTAAATACCCTTCTTCAAATTTACCGTTCGCTGATATTTCCCTACACGCTTTACGGTATAGTTTACCTGTTTGGGTCCTGTTAATATGCTCTAGTGTGATCTAAAAAAGATTCTTGCCCTGCAAAAGCGTGCCCTCCGTCTGATTTTCTTTTCCAATAAAAGATCTCATGCCATCCCTCTTTTTATTGCCTCGAACATCCTACCTGTTAATATGCTCTACTTTGAAACGGTTTCCACCATAATGCATGATGTTTCTACTAGTTCTACACCTGGGAACATTCGTGAACTTTTTATTCATTCATCTGACGTTCATGCATATAATACGCGTTTCTCTTCCTCAGATAATTTTTATGTACAAAAATCTAGATTGCATGTGAAACTCAAGTCTTTCTCTGCGTTTGGTACAAGGTTATGGAATTGTCTACACCCCGTCTGGCGTAAGCTCACGAAAAGAGCATTTAAAAGAAAAATTCATCAGTTGCTTTTAACTGTACTTGGGATTGAGGACTATTATGTTGACGCCCATTCTCTAATATTGAAACTCAATACCAGTAATTACTGTGCCATATAGCTATATACTTCGCTTACAGACGTATACCATAATTTTCCCTTCTCTGACTTTCCAGTCTGCTTTGCTTGTACTATTTCTTTTTCCTTTTCTTTAACTTGTAACTACATGAAAATTGTCTCTGCCAGTTAGCGTAATGTAGTAAATCAGTTAGCGTAATATGTAATCTAAGGCATATCTTATAGTAATATTGTAAGAGTTTAGTGACTTTTTATTTATTTATTTAATTTTTTTTTAATTCCTTATATATAAATGACTGATCCGCCTAGATTAGCCCGTGCTATTTGCGGATCAGTCACATTTGTAAATGTGTTTTTGAAATCTTGAAATCTAGAGATAAAATAAAACTCCGTCTCTTTTTGAAAGCAATGAGGTGATGTCAAGTTTAATTTATTAAAAATGCCTTTTTATTTCCTTTTAACTTCGTTCTAATGCAGTTTGTTGCAAGAATTTTATTTGATTAAAAAAATTGTGTTCCTCAAACAGGCAAAAAGATATGGCGAAGGGTAAAGGAAAGCATATACACAAATGCAAGTGATAAAAACTATTTTGATCGTTGCGTGTTGTTTTTCTCTCGCGTTAAGCATAACTAAAATTAAAGTTTTGCTGGAGCTTATGCTTATTTTCTGCTTCGTGAAGCCTCTTCTAGAATAGAATAGCCATTTATTTTTAAGATCTTACCGTTTAAAAGAGTGAGTTGACGATGTTCTTGCGAATGTTTAAGCTTACGAATAACTTATCAATTTTGAGTAAGAAAAAATGTAAGATGTGTGTGTTTTGCCCGCCTTGGTTCGCCATCGTTCACTTTAGATGACTATTTTCTACCGAAAATTCGATTCGTACTCTCCTGAATTTGAATGGACTGAACGTTCTCAGTCGTTACATTCTCCAAGACACATCATTTATGGTGTAAGTTTTTTTCCCTTATTACCTGCACCAAATTCCCGAACGGTTTATTCCACCATTTTGTTTGTTTTGAAAGATTCTCTTTCGCGGTTAGTCAGTTAATCTACCTCGATAGGTGTGTTAAATTTAACCGTTGGTTTATCCTTAGGATAGCGCTAATCGTGCTTTGTGGAACATGTATGCATGCGAATTTACAAAATATGACAGCCATGACAATACAATCGTACTTTAAATAATCCTCTATAATATGTGTTTTATGATTTTTCATGTATTTATAGCCATTTTTGGCAGTGCCTGATGGTATTAGGTCTGCCTGACACTTGAGGCAAACGTCTCGAATGTTCCGAGATGTTGAGGACAATGTCTGTGTCTAAACTTGTCCGAGACAACTGGAAAGTCGCACTTGACAAAACAACGTGTGAAATTTGCGCAAAATTAACATTGCTTACTTTCCCGCTCTTTTGTTGCCCGAGCAGTAACAGTCACAATGAATCAACGCCAACTTGCCTTATTCTTAGCTTTCTATTTTCACCTTCTCAACGTGGGTACTTCTGAGGGCGCGCGACTTAATTTCCATTCTTGGCACATCCAAATACGGGCATTTCAGCTCAAGTTTTAATTCTCGTCAAATTACTGCATATTTTCATTGCGATTTCGGTTCTAGAACATTTTCCCTGCCTTATATCGATCTTCGTCTTCGTATGAGTCATAGCCGTATTGTCCCAAAATGGAAAATTTGATCGAAAATCAAGATTTAGAGGCTTGGCGCGATTTGTCAATTTGTCAAAGGAAAAAAAAATTGTTCCTAAAACGTCCAGCTTCGAGGCAGGCGAAGACGGGACGACGGCACCTTTAAAGGTTTCTTTCCTCAGAAACGTTTTTCTCCCTGTACGGATAGCCTGCGTGTAGACGTCTCCGATTTCCTTTTTCCGCGTGCAACAAAGGAAACAGGAAACGCCTGCACTTAGGCTACCGTACGGACAAAAAGGTCGTTCTTGGCGAGGTCAACTAATGTAAGGATTTTGACAGGCCTTTAGGTTATCAAAACAGACTTGTTTTAATTTTGTCTCAAGGGCAGACCCAGGCCTTAGACAATTTGAGATAGGATACACAATCAGAAAGCAGATTTAATTAAGTCTATATTCGCTTTGCGTTTCAGTATCTTTGGTTACATTGCAATGACTTTCGTTTCGATATCAAGTAAAAAGGTGAACTACCTGATATCATCTGATAACAAAAGTGATAGCTTATTATTTGGTTAGGTCACCGAGGTGACAAGGCTTTGGTGTAGTTAGTTCAGATTGACAACTCTACCCGTGAAGGCATTTTATATAAATGAATATAATCAGCTTAGCTAACTTATTTTCACTCTCTTTTTCTGTCCCCATACGGATAGCCTGCGTGCAGACGTCTCCGATTTCCGTTTTCCGCGTGCAACAAAGGAAATAGGCATTTTATATAAATGAATATGATCAGCATAGCTAACTTTTTTTCATCCTCTGTTTTAGGTGCCGTGAAATGTATCCTGTTATGAACTTCGACATTTATTTTGCAGTTGGCGCAAACGTTTTCAAACTGAATTCAAGGTGCGATGCATGTCGCATACTCTGCATAATCGCGTTCTTCGAGGAAACATTTCAGTTTGCACTAAATCACATGCACAGTACAAAGTGAAAATAGTTTTCAAAACCTACTTGCGTATGGCATTTTTATATTACCTTGCACGATACCGTATCCAAGAAGAGCAGTTAAGAAGAGCAAACTTCCAATGCTTTGTGCTGCTGAAGTTTTAAATAAGATGAATGGCATCATATAGATTATTTTTTCTAGGCTGGTTAAAAAATCTTTCCTTTCCTATGCGTCAATTTCATTTAAAGGTGCTTACCATTGCCATTGAAGTCGATCCTGGGTTACACCTCAATCTTCTGCAAAAGTGCAGGCCAGGGCACATTTTACTCATGCAATTGACAGTTTTTGGCAAGACGCAGTATCTTTTTACAGAGGGTCCGTTTCCCTACACAAGGGGAAATCCTCTGACTCGTCTCCAGTCGTTTCACCTTGCCGTGTGCTATATAAAGACGACTGGGAACGAGTGAGGGAAATCCTTCGATAACAAGGACCGCAACCACCTTTTATGAGCCCGCGAGAATGAGCACCCTGAACAAGGTCGCGCCGGACCGGTGAAAACAAAATGGGGTGGGGCGTCGAAACGCCTTGTCCATTGACAACGTCTAGCTAAAGCCCGGTTCAAACGTCGAACTTTTCATGTACCGAACCTAATTTCGGTATTAAGTACATGAAAAGTTCGACGTATGAATCAATTAAGATCTACAGATTTGTATTCGGTTGGACGCTACCGTTCTATTCGACTGGGTCAGTCGAATAGAACGGCAAAAGGTCCACACCGATTCAGACGTCGAACCTCTCATTTGCCGAATGTAATGCATACATTACGTATACATTAAATATATTATGTTTTACCCACATTTCTGCACGATTTACATACGTGCCATGCGCAAAAGGCTTTAATTCGCACAACACGGCGAGAAAAAGAGAATAGTTCGTGTTCCTCTTGATTTAAAACCACAAAGTATACATGGTTGGCACAAAGGTACACCGATTGTAATTACAGCGTCTCTATTTTATTAACGCGTAAAGACAGCTAAAGCATACATCGGTAAGCACGTAAAAATCAGTGTGCGACAGTGGAAATCCACTTTTACGTAATAGACGCCAAAGACGAATGATTTTTGGTAAGCAGTAGTCCAGTTTATTCCAGACACACTCCTAAGGTCTCCAAGGTAACAGCAATGAATACCTTGATTACCTTCTCTTTCATCATGTTGACATTTTCCTATAGTGCCACCCTAAACAGATTTTACGCTGGAGCATGCATGCGAAGTTACAAAACATGACAGCCATGACAATACCATCGTATTTTAAATAATCCTCTATAATATGTGTTTTATGATTTTTTCATGTATTTGGGTCTGGGTGATACTTGAGGCAAACGTCTGGAATGTTCCGAGATGTTTAGGACAATTTCTGTGTATAAACTTGTCCGGCACTATTGGAAAGTTGCGTTTTTAGGGTCGCACTTGACGAGACAACAACGTGCGAAATTTGCGCAAAATAAACATTGCTTACTTTCCCGCTCTTTTGTTGCCCGAGCAGGACCAGTCACAATGAATCAACGCCAACTTGCCTTATTCTTAGCTTTCTATTTTCACCTTCTGAACGTGGGTACTGCTAAGCGACGCGCGAAGACTCAATTTCCTTTCTTGGCTCATCCAAATACGGGCATTTCAGGTCAAGTTTGAATTCTCGTCAAGTTCTGCATATCTTTATTCCGATTGCGGTTCTAGAACAGTTTCCCTGACACACATGTCATGTGAGGGTTCTGGCGCAGCTTAATACAGCCTTTGGTTGCCCAAGAAACCTGTTTTTTCGGCAACTCGCCTATCGGCTTCGTTGGGCAACCAAGGCTGTATTTCGCTGCGCCAGAACGCCTCATATTACATGTGTGTGTAAAAGATGCTACGCGAAGCGCGCCAGAAAAATTTCGTATTAAAGAAACAGGCCGATGGGTTACAACTGGAAGTGCGCCAGAAACATTCTTCGTATTGATGAAAAACCTCACTGGTATAACAGAGCAGAATTTCGAAAAAAATTACGCTCAGTTAACGTGTATTGAGCTTTTCTGCCACCACAGAGGATGGTGAAGCGATAAGAAGAGCAGAAAGTGAGAAACAACAAAATTTGCACAACTATCGAACACTCGTAAACTGTGTCAGAAATCCTCTCGAAGTTCTCAACCACGGTCCCTGTGGTAAAATGGGAAGGGGCAATCGCCTTGCCAGAGGTGGGAAAAGACCTAGCCGGGGCTAGCCAAGGACAGCCAGCGAGCACCACCCGACATGGGTTTTGTCCCTTTTCGTGACACGTCACGCAATCTTACGCGTGACAGTAATGCAGCCCAGTCACGTAATGTCCGCGTGACAGTAACGCATTCATCTTTTTTTCAAGAGACAGATAGAATTTTGTATTTTTTTTCTCAAATTTCAGTTCAAAGCTTTCGCTGGTCGCTGCGAGTTTTATTCTCGATTTTCTCAAGATCTGGCGGGGGTATATTAGTTTGTTTTTTCTGCTTCGAAGAATGTTCTTTCCGCACCACACTTGTTTCTTCCTGAAAAGCGCTTCCTTGTACTGCTCGTGTTTGATTTGTTTCTTGACAGCGCTCTTTTTCACACCCTTTGCTTTTTTGATAATTTTTTCGCCTGTCTTCATGATTGAGTACATTTTCGGCCTCAGAAAGACACACTCTGCAATCGGGTTTCCGGCGCATTCGTCTTTCGTTTTGCCCAAAACCTTTTTGTTTTGGCATTTGAGTGAAGCGGGTGGTTTTTCGGATAGTCGCTCGTGTCATACAGGTGCGTGTTTCTTGAAATGTCTTTGTAGACGTCGTCTGTCTCAATCTCCAGCAGAAGGCTGTCCGTGTCTGTGTAGAGGAGCTCACACCTTAGACCGTACTCTTTTTTGAGCTTGTTCTAGAAAAGTCGTACATCAGGATTTTGCTGTTGTCCAGGATTGTCATCCCCCTGTAGAGGGTTGTTCAGAGTCGGCTTGGTTTTGCGCATGTCAATTCCGGCCAGGTCTTTCGAGAAGAACGCGTGCCTTGCGTACCGGGGACTGGCAATCAGTTTTTTTTAGTCTGCCTCGTTGCTGTGCACTATTTTTATGTCAACGCGGTTGAGTTGTTCATGAGCTTGTAAGAGTTCTTTTCAAAGTCGCTCTTTGCCATTTTCCTGAACTCCGTGTTCATGCGGATGTATGGTTCCATCCAGCGTTCTTGCTCGAATTCCAGCACCTTGTGTACGCGCTTCAATTTCATGCCCTCGGAAAGATAAAACTGCACGTTTCTGTAATGCACGACGTAGTTGTTTTTGTCCTGAAGCGTTAGCAGCAGCTTCTCGCTGTGCGACGGTTTCAGACCCAGGTCGTTCATCAAATTCTTTTGATAGTCCGACATCCATTCCTTTTTGTTGCCTTTTTCTCCGGCGCCAGGGGGAAGCTGTTGTGTTCTCTGTGCAGCTCATCCGGGTACTCAAGAACAACCCCGAGAATCCATCCATTCCTTGCGTTCTCCTTTTTCTTCATGATCTCCTCCTCTGTGGGCATGACCCGCTTCCAATTGAAATCTCTTTTCGGTAGCGGCTTGCTCATTGCCCAGCCGTTGAGGTTGTTCGCGTCCAGGTACATGATGTAGCTGTTCGGTTTGCTGGGGTTGCGGCCGGCACCATCGGGTTGTTTGCCTTTGCGTGTCTCTTGCTCACCATCTAGATTCCGCCCCGCATTCCCCGCTTTACGAAGAGATGCATGTCGAGGTCTGTCAGGAGCTCAAGCTCGACCCCCGTCTTTTTCAAGAGCGTATCCCAGGAGAGGCCGGGCGACGTGTAGTAATGCGCCGGATCCAGCCCGTACTGCTTTTGGCACAGGTTCCGGAAGTTTTTTAAAACGTCCGCCAAAAGTGCAACGTCGGTTTTCACACAAAGATCATGGTAGTCACCAGGCGTTTGCATTCAAAAGCCTCCCAGACCCTCTGCGCGTGAGTGTACTCTTCATCGGAAATGTGATCGTCGTTGAGTTTGCTGTAAAATTTCTCTTTGTCCGGCTGGGCTGTCTTGCTGTATCTTTCCCAAGAGTCCTGTGCTCGTAGGGGTAAATTCCTGTTTTGAAGAGCAGCTCTCCGCCTCGAGAAATTATTTTGAGTGCCTCCTTTGGCGTTGCGCTCACAAGTCAATCAAGGCTTCCTTGCAAAAGTTCAAGCTGTCAATGAAATGTGACCCCCGACTGAAAATGTGATGTTTTTTCCCCATGTTGTTCGCGATGCATTTCACCTCTTTCTGCAGCTGAGACATCGCTTGGATCAGGTGGTGTGCGTCGTAGCCCCTCAGTTTATGAAACACAACTGGAATTGGGCTCGTTTTAGGGTTAATTCGCAATTTCAGATTGCATGCGTTGTGCGAGGCTCCGCGGTACATGCCTGTCACGTGGCAGTGGTCCTTTACAGAGTCTTTGTGGTTTTGCCACAGCAGGGGCTCTGTGCAGAACAAACACGTTTCCTGGTTTTTGCAATCCTATGGTCGATTTTTTTCTTTTTTTGGTCCAATACGATTTTTTTAAAGCGCTGTTTAAAAGCAGCTTTTGTGGCTTTGGCCACAATACTTGCCTGTGCTGTTGTCGAGAAAGTGGTCCACTAACAAGCTCTTGTTGCAAATGTGACATACAGTCGCGCTTTTGTGTTCCCACCAATCAACTGCCTTCATCACAAGTGGTTTGGGGTACCCAGCTCCTCTCTTATCTTTGCCTCTTCCTCCACCAGCGCCTTCAGAAACTCTTCGACCTTGTTCTCACCTCTGTAGACAACTGGTTGTATGGCAAAGCCATCGCCTCTCCCAACTGCGCCATTTCGTATTCTCCGTGAAGCTTGTCCCTGCCTCTTCTGCGCGCTCACAGCCAGGCATCTTTTTGACCAAGGCCTCGAAGTCCGCATAAACCACGTATGGCGCCTTCATTTGTTTTTGGTGGTTTCGGAAAGACAGGGTGTTTTCCCCTCTTCAAGCATCTCGATCCTTGTCGGCCTGCCGTTCACCCCCTTGCGGTACTTTTTGTGGTTCACTATCACGTCCGCTCTTCTGAAGCCTGTCAAACACGTCATGCAATAGTGCTTTGCGTTGCTGTTTTTGGTCTGGTCGAAGAGCAGGGCGCTTACTCGCTTCACAAAGGAATAGTGCTGCCTTTCACCCGACTCAAGCATGTATGTATGTATGTAAGACTTTCTTTAAACGTGGAAAATCACCAGTTGAGTATTGCAAGTTAAAACTAAGACTATTTACAACTAATTGCTTTACATGACTGCCGTGTGGGAATCCGATATGTTGGATACCTTCTTCAGCTTTCGATTAAATTGATCAACAGATCCGACATGTTTTAAGCTATCGGGCAAGTTGTTCCATAACTTGGCCTCGCTGTAGGAGAAGCTACGTTTTAAATAATTGGTTCTTGGTTTCGGTAATGCCAGTTTTCCCTCAGAGGTTCTCACGTTGTAATTAGAGTAACTCTAGAGATATTCCGGGGTAAGACCAGCATCAGATTTGCCCGTGGCATCCTTGCTTCTTTCCTGCTCAACCTGTGCACTGTCACACAATCATTTCCCCAGCCAAAAACGTTGATTGCAAGGCCGGGGTGTTGTTTTTCAAGTTTGTGGAACTGTTTCACCGGCGTTGGGAAATCAATGCCTGTAGTTTATGCCATCGTCGACCGGATATTTGTTCGGTCTTTGTGCGTCCTTTCCATTTTGTGATGGGAATAAAGCAGCTCTCAGTGCCCACTTCAGGCATTGGTTGTCTCTGTTTCGCACTTTCACAATGGCCTTCTTTTTTGCCAGATTGGCCGGAAGAGAAAATAAGTTCCTCCGCGCAGCGGCTGGTAGCGCGCGACGTTCACGTACGGAATATTGATTTTTTTTCAAGCTTCCACCCTTATCCTCTCTCAGACCAGTTCTCGATTTCCCCTTTTGCTGTTTCAATGAATTCATCAAATGTTTGCTCAATTTCTTCCTCATCATCATCTCTTTCGAAAACGTGTAGGACTTGTTCTTTGAAATAGTGATCCATGGTTTGCCTTTCTTCTCCGTCTCTTTCAATTGAAAATGTTGCCTGCAACCCGAAACTTGCTTTTACACCTTTCAATTTTCTGATTTCGCTTGCAAGCAAATCAACAACCTTTGCTCTCGTTTGGTTTGCAAATTCAAACAGATCGTCTTTGGTTTCATTTTCAACTGATACGTCCATTCTCCAAACGCTAAACCATTCATAGAAATCGGTTTTGGAGATCAGCAACACGTCGTAATTAAAAATACGATCGGGCCGCAATGGTTCAGGGAGGTTTCCATTCCCCTCCTGCGCAATTCGCCCGTAAAACAGTTGCAGAGCTTCTCTCGAAACTCTTGCGGCTGCTGGCCGGTTTGCGCTGCAGCAACAGGGAATTTTCTGGCGCACTTCGCACGGCATGAAATTTTCTAGCGCACTTCGCGCAGCATGTTTTGCACTCACATGTAACGTGAGGCG
>JAEMWC010000697.1:42500-67500 GCA_016490735.1 Pachyseris speciosa
CCTGTCAGGAAAAGGAAGGTCAGAAATCGGCAATGTTCATTTCCAGATCAAGAGATCAAGAAGTTGATGGATGAGAGAGAACAAGTACACAAAGTTGCTTGTGAGTCGGGCGCTGCTATAGACTGGGAGCATTACCGTTGGTGTCGTAATGAGGTTAAGAGAAGGCTATGTGATGCTGAGAGGAACTACGTCCAAAAGGAGATCAATGACAATCAGAGTAGCAGTGCCATGTGGAAGGTGATACGAAACTGTATCCCGACGAAAGAGAAATCGAGACCGGTGTATTTAACGGATGTGACGGAACTGGCCAACGAGTTCAACGATTTCTTTACTTCTGTGGGAGCGAGGGCTGCAGCTGAATCTAAGAGGCTTGCTTCAGTTAACGTTCTTCCAGCGTATAAGGCCCACTCAACTAAGACCATATTCCAACTAGAGGAATTCCGATTCCGCGCAGTCACTACCTTTGAAGTACACAAGATCATCGTGTCTTTTTCCTTCAAACAGGGCACCAGGAATGGATAAGTTACACATGAGTGTGATCAAAGATGCCCTACCGGTTATACTTCCAGTCCTGACAGAGCTTATAAACAGATCACTTTTAACATCAGTTTTTCCATCTGCTTGGAAAGAGTCCGTGGTAATACCAATATTAAAGGAAGGGGATCGTGAAGTTGCTAATAACAACCGGCCAGTATCTCTGCTACCCGCTCTGTCTAAGATCTGTGAACGAGCAGCTCTCAATCAGTTAACAGAGTGTACAACACGTCAGAACTGTTTAACTGAACATCAAAATGGAAACAAGAAGAAGCACTCGACAGAAACACTTCATATTTTCATGTCTGATATGATTCTCGAAGCAATGGATCGGAAACAAGTCACAGCGTTGGTTCTGTTGGACTTGTCAAAGGCTTTTGACAGCATCGAATATGGGATCCTATGACGTAAACTTCGAGAACTGGGTGTGTCTATGCAGGCTATGGAATGGTTTAGAAGCTATTTAACGAACAGGAACCAGCGGGTGAGAATTGGCTGTGAGGTGTCAGGTCCGTGCCAAGTAGCTTACGGTATACCTCAAGGGTCGATCTTGGGGCCCGCCCTTTTTAATATCTATATCAAGGATCTCCCAGCTGTCCCTAAACTGTGCTCGCTAAAGAGTTACGTGGATGATTCCCAGCTCTATCTCTTGTTTCCTGTCCAGGAGACAGCCATGGCTGTGGAACATTTGTCCGAGGATCTGCAGCGGATTGCCGCCTGGTGTTGCTTCTTGGAACCCCTCAGATGTTAGCTCGCGTGCCGAAGGGTTTTGGAGTTACGCTACTCAGTAAAGAGATACTACCGTCTTGTTCTGCAAAAGTTTTGGGGGTCATCGTGGACTCTCGCCTTAGTTTTGACGAACATGTGACCGAAGTTGTATCTAAGTGTATAGGTAGCCTGTGCCAAATCAATCGTGTGAAACATTTGTTTGATAGGTCTACGCTTATAACCATCATAAATTCACTAGTTTTCAGCAATCTTTTCTACTGTTCGTCCATGTGGGCTAGTACAACAAAAAAGAACATTGCTAGGCTTCAAAAAGTTCAGAATTTTGCTGCACGGATCGTGACTGGCGCAAGGAAGTATGATCACAGTACGCCGATGCTAAAGGAACTCCACTGGTTGCCGGTTGCTAAGCAACTGGAAGTTAGAGACACTTTAATGGCTTTTAAATATATAACTGTGACTGTGCACTTTCTTGGTTAGGTTGAACGATCAACATTTGTTCCTAGAGCGAAATGTCGGATGAAAATGATAGATGATATTTCAATGTAAAGTTGAGAGAGGCAGCTAAACGGTCAAACATGCTCTTCCAAGAAGATGTTAAATGAAGTGTTTCATCGTTTACCCTGGGCTTAATGTTTAATTTTTACGAGGAATCATTGCGAATACGTGTTAATAAGATAAGGGCAAAAGTTTTTTAAAGCTGTTGAGGCACCGACGTCCGAAAACACTAAAATCAGGCAGCCATGCGGAGTAAAGACACTCGTTCGCTTGCAAGCAAAACAGCAAATCAAACAAACAATTCGACTAGTTCTTCGCGTAAAAAACGAGTAGAGATGATTGTTATTTATATTCAGTGGAGAGAAAAATACAAATCTCATTCCTGGACAAAAGTGACAACGATTAAACGAAATGTTAAGCTTCAATTTATTTTTTTCCAGTCACCTGTGTTGTAGAGGTTGGTACCACTTGAAAATACGAATCCACTTAGTTAAAACACGCATCTGCAAACGGTTTGTCCAAAGAAAGAACTTCTTGCACTAACTTTGAGCTTTTCGTTCCTCCCATTAACGCTGACCTTAAGTGACCTTTCTTGGTGAGCTGCATAATGCCGCGGTAAAGTTAAAGCCCTTGAAGCCTTGAATCAATTTGTTTTTCAATAAAAAGGCGGGCGTCATGCAAGTCGATCCAAGTTTTAAGCGTTTTCTGAGACAAATCTTCTGCCCTTCCTTTTGAAGTTTTTGTCACTTGAAAATTCTCCTTCCGGAGTATCTGTTAACTAGTTATTGATTTTTATGCCTTTTACGCGAATTAAAAGACAAACTTCGAAGAAGATGAAGTTGTTTTGGCCGCCGACCGGTTAGCTCAGTGGTAGAGCACCGGACTACCGTGCGGGAGGTCGTGGGTTCGAACCCCGGCCGGACCAACACTCAGGGTCTTTAAATAATTGAGGAGAAAGTGCTGCCTTTGTAATGACATCTACAAACGGTTAGACTTTCTAGTCTTCTCGGATAAGGACGATAAACCGTAGGCCCCGTCTCACAACTCTTCATAATTCTCTGATTCTGTGGGACGTAAAAGAACCACTAGGGACGCAACAAAACTCTGGCAGTGACCACCCCTAGTGTCTGTCTTAATTTGATATTTACATTACGGGGGCACTCATAACTCATCTTCATTAATTGTAAACTGCGTTATAAGCAGTCTGGCAAAGTCCCCGGCCAGTGTTGTAATGCGCATTTGAATATTGCATAGAAAATGCGCAATATAAATGTGATATTATTATTATTATTATTATTATTATAAAATGAAGAAACCAACTGAATGTAAAATCTCGAGCAGCAGAAAGCGCGCGAAAAATTAAGCCTTGTTTTGGCTTGGGTGTCTCGTTTTGGTTAAGTTAACCTGGCTTGAGCCTGCGATTCAGTCGAAAACCAGTACCTCCTCAGCGGTCAACCAAAAAAAAAAGCTGACCTCGACAAGCTTTAAGCTTGAGCCCGCGATATGGTCACATGATACTGGTCAGCGGATACCTTGTTTGACAGGGGTCAATTGACCATAACATGGATGTCCAAAATCAAAGATGTACGCTGTAAAGTAACCATGTTGTATTATTATGTCCATTCATTATAGACTCAGGCAGGATATTCGGCCTGGTTAAGTCCTTGGGAGCGGGTTACAACAAGTCACCACGGGTCCCAGCTCTCTCTTTTCCTTCTTCTTACAGGGACAGTACTGTCCTTAGTATCTTTGCTGTCCCCAGCAATGCTGTTTTCTGGATCACTTCCAACCTCACGTTCACGCCGATTCGCTTATCATTATTATTATTATTATTATTATTATTAGACTCAGTGGTATTTCATACTAGCATACATGGAGGGGCGGACGTACGTGCGGTTGGTCGTGCGATGACGTCATAACCAAATTTTTCTCAGACAGATGGGTTTTCATAGCGGAGCTCCAGCGGAGCACCATACCTATAGAAACCCGTCGACTGCTTTTCTCATGGTAATCTTGGCTAGCGGTATTGCCTGTGGACGCGTACGCATGACGACGACGGAGTCGCCCAATAATTAATAATATCCTAATAATAATCATAATAATCCAACATGGCGGCCATACTCCACCTGGCCAACCTGACAAGCTAATTTACAGCGTACGTCTTTGATACTGGACATTCCTCTTATAGCCAATTGACACCTATCAAAACAAGGTATCCGCTGACCAGTGTCTCGTGACCATATCGCGGGCTCAACTTAAGACCTCATCGAGATCAGCTGTTTTTTTTTAAGTTGACCGCTTACCAGGTACTTGCTTTCGATTGGATCGCAGGCTCAAGCCAGGTGTGGGAAACCCAAATCAAACCGAGGCTTAATTTTTCGCGCGCTTTGTGCGGTTCGTAATTTCACATTCAGTTGGTTTCTTCATCTTCATCTTCTTCGATCGAAGTTTGTCTTTAAATTCGCGTAAAAAGCATAAAAATCAAGAACTTGTCAAAAGATACTCCGGAAGGTGAATTTTCAAGTGATGAAAGGAAGAGCGAAAGATTTTTCTCAAGAAAAGCTTCAATCTTGGATCGATTGTGCGGTTGAAAACAGTATAATTCAACTCTTCAAGGGCTTTCACTTTACAGCGGCATCTTGCATCTCGTCACCAAGAAAGGTCACTTAACAGTTCACCTGTATTAATGGGAGGAACTAGTAGCTCAAACTCTGTGGAAGAAGCTCTTTCTTTGGACAAACCGTTTGCTATTTTTGCGGATGCTTGTTTTTACTTTACTGAAGCTTACGTATTTTCAAGTGGTAGAAACCTCTACAACACAGGACGGTGAGGTAAATTAAATAAATAGAAGCTTAACATTTGGTTTAATCGTTGTTACTTTTGTTTAGGAATGAAACGTGTATTTTTCTCTCGAATGGATATAAATAACAATCATCTGTACTCGTTTTGGACGCAAAGAAGTAGTTGAATTGTTTGTTTGTTTTGTTACGTTGTTTTCTTTGCAAGCGAACGAGTGTTTTTACTCGGCTTGGCTGATTGTTTTTCGACCTTGGTGCCTCAACAGCGTTAAGAAACTTTTGCCCTTATCTTATTAACGCGTGATCGCAATGAATCCTAAATTAACGATTATAGGTGGAAACGCAAGCTCAAGTAAAAAAAAAAGCCGATCAAATTCATGTGCAAATTGTGCACGTCTCAAAATCTGACATAAAGTTGTCAAAATGCTGTCAAAAATGTCAAAAACCAGCGCGCTTCACTCGTCATTTGAAACTTCGTCGAAAGTGGCCGGTAAACAGCTATTACGAGTTTCGCCGTCTATAAACATGCCGTCTTAATTTGTTTGAACGGTAAGAATCAGCGTTTGGATTTTAAAAACAGCGAAACGGGTTCACTGGCTGGCTGGCTTTGATGAATTTTACAGTGGACGGGTCTACGAGAGAAATGCTGGTGTTTTTTGGCAAGCGCTTTCTTCGTTAACTGGATGATGTTTTGCCACTGAGAATCATTAATTGAAGAAGGTTCTTCGGAAGACATGGGAAGTAACAGTAAAACTATCAAAGCACTTTAGTGTTTTGTGTTAGCCAAGGAAGGATTTTGTGGGCAATGGCGCTATTATTCAGCTCTGTCGCGTTCCGAGTGATTGCTGCCTCGGTGATTCATGTTGACTGCTCTAAGCGATCAAGTACGGACCTCTTTTTTGTCTTTTCTACGGACATTTAGCTTAATCAGTACAAGCTATTTTTATTACTAGCTAGTGTTGTTTAATTTGTCCACCTTCTCCTTCTTCGAGCAAACGCTCGCATCATACTTTGCGTCGCTTGTAGTGTTTTTTTTATCCGCTTTGAATTCCTTTACGCTTTCATCTGAAAGTAGTTAGGACTCAAGAATGTCTGTGTTTTTTTTGCAAACGTTTGCTATCGAAAACTCTTCGTTTTCCCTGCTGCTGCTCAACTGTTTTGGACACAAATTAAACTGGCCCAAACAAAAGCCATGCGACGTTGCTCGGGGAGAGTGTGCAGCTCCGATTCTAGGCTTGGCCTGGCTAAATATATATATGGCCTTCAGCTTTTCTTTTTAAATCGCTACATAACAGACTGGAATGATGTTCCATCGAACATCATGCATGCACCTTCTTTAAGCAGTTTTAAGTCCTATCTATTGCATTATTTGTGTCAATTTTAAATCAGATGTAGCTTGTGAGTGACAAGTATGTAATTTAATTAGGTTAGCTTTGGATTGTATTTCAATTTTACCTCTTAATTTTTGTTGTGAATCTCAAATCAGAGGTGACTTGTAAAGAGACAAGTATTCGATTTTATTTGATTCTAATAGGTTACCTTTGGGCCACGTTTAAATTTCACCTTTTAGTTTTTAGAATGTGTAATATTAGATAATATTTTTTGTATAGGAATTTACTTTCTCCCAATTATTCTCCAGTCATGCACTGTTTTTGTTTGGTATCAACCTAGTTGTATTCGCATGACAAAGTATTATTAAACTTACAACTTGAAATTAATCTTAAAGTGAGCTCATTCTTATCAACGTACACATCCTTTGGACTTCATGCATGCCTTTCGACTTTCTTGGCATAAATGTTTAATGGGATTTCTGATGTTTGATGAAGTAGGTTGAGCAATTTCAGATGTACGTGGAGAAATGTGAGACTAGTCCTTACCTTTCTTTGCAAAATAGAAAATCAAGTTAAGATGGCTAACACGGATTGCCAGCACTTTTGCTTTGATGAATCATTACCTTAAATCCTCATACTGCATTGTTAATTACCTTGATAGTGGTATCAACCAAATGGCCAATATTTTATTATTAAGTTGCTTGGTCTTGCACTTGGCTGGCCAGAAGAGCAGCTGGACTTCTTTTTGAAAACACTGTAGGTGCATTGATTGATGAGCTTTATGTTAGCAAGCAGTCTTTTTGTGATAGTAAGGTCAAGAAGTAACTGATCAAAAGAAATACCTTAATCTTAATTCATATTATCTAAATACGATTTCTGTGTATCTTTCTTTCATAATTTTTTGAGGCATACATATATCCAGAGGAAACACAATTTCTGATTTCCAACTGTCTCATGGGAGCTAGGCTGTGGATAACTGAAATTGCATTCATCATGAAGTGATGATCTGAATCACTATATATCTGATTCAAAGGAGCAATCATCAGGCTTCTCCACCAATTTCTAGTGGCTCTAAACCATAACTAAGTAGCCTACAGTTGAACGGGGAAACAGACCTGTTCTTAGGTATTGCTCTAAGATGTTGAGAAATGTTTTGTTTTAAAAATTTATAGATGCAAACTAGCGTTGCAGGTTCTTTTTTATACAAAGTATTAAAGATTATTTTTAAAAAACCTACCTCAATATTTTTATTTTGCTTTTTTTACATCTCCAAACTCAATTTGCAAGGGAATTTTTATTACCTTACTCAACAGAACGCTTGTTTTTAGGAGGGGTAGTGGTCCAAATCCGTAAAAGGGGGTTCATATCTGCTAGCAGTTCTGGACTATGGGGTCCAAATCTGATCCACAAGCAGATCTGGACTGGAGGATGGTAATCCGTTGGGGGTCCAAATCCACTGTGTCACTGGCTCAGATCGCCTTTCCATACTATTTTTTACAGCATTGGGTCTGTAGCTTGAGTGAGGTCAGATGGGTGATATGACAAGCAGACTATATGTAAATGCCAGTAGAAAAAGAATGCTTTTGGAGCTCCACTTTTAGGCTTGGCTAAATATATATATTATTTTCTTAAACATGGTGCTCCGCGCGCGCGCCTTCGGCACGCGGAGCTTCGCTATTACACTCCCAAACAATTTGAGTAATCTTAAAAAAATTTTAGAACTTCTCCCGTCGACGGACATATCAATCAAACTTCCGGAGAGCACAACTTCGCGAATACTTCCGCTCACGCCCTTGCTCCAAGCAAAAGTGCAAAGCGTGAATACAGTTCAGTTACAGAGCACATCTTACACAATCACACATTTGATAGTTTTTGGCAAGACTCAGATGGTATCATTTTACATAGAGAGCGTTACCTTAACAAGATCGTGGTGACGGTGAAAACAACAAAAAGGGACTTGAGGGGAGGGGGAGGGGGGGATCGAACCACCTTCCTTATCCTTGAAATACTACAATAACAACAAGGAGTAAAACGTATGGCATACGGTTTGTGGCGCGGCCTTGAGTATCTTGTGATAAACGCCGGGAAATGTGAGTGTAAAACAACTGGAAGTATTTCCACGCTCTCTTCGCCTAAAATTCACAGAGGGATTGTATCCTTACCAAACTAGACAGAGACAGACGGAGTTCAAGAGTTTAACTGAAAATCAAGAGTTTAACTGAAAATCCTAGCCCGGTTTGTGAAACCAGCAGTGATCAGGTGGCGATAGCTATTCAACCGTGTATTCACTTCTTTGATCTAATTAATAGTACGAGAATGGTCATGTTACAACGATGGGGTGCTGTTATTGTAGTTAATAAATTGCTTGATGTTTCAGATTTTAAACCACATTTGTGGCCGCACTCGAAAAGCACCGGGGAGTTATTTTGTGTTGGCTTACGCATTTTAGCGCTGACTAATTGCTTTCGACGAAGGAGAACGCATCCTAATCGTGTCGTTTTTATTATTATCATATCTCTAACTACTATTATTATCATATCTCTAAGTACGCGCGCTGTGATTGGTCAATTTTGCGGGCCGTATTCTACAGTACGGCCCGCTTGACTTCAACAAGGTTTCTTTCCCGCGCGCCGGATTAACCTCAGAGATATAATAAATATCTTACTAACCTCGTTTTCTCGGTCCGTACTGTAAGTTACGGATCCTCGTTTTTTCCCATTAATTCATGGCCCGCGCGCTTCGCGCTTGGGCCATAAATCAACAGGGAAAAACTCGGTCCGTAACTTACAGTACGGACCTCGGACTCGGTTAGTAAGAGGTATTTATTATTGTTTTTCAATATTTATTTTATATTCAAAAACACACAAAAAAAAAATTACACACATCTTACTTACAAATAAGACTACTTATTTTTTTCTGAAGCATCTCAGCAGGCCAGAATCGTAAATCCTTGAATCTGATTGGCTAATAATGCGCTCTTAGCCGGTCCAGCTTTTTCCCATCCGGACCGGGCAAGCCGGTCCGGAATTGGCGGGAAATCTTGAAGAAAAAATGTTTTACTACAGCGCGGCGAGACGTTAGATTTTTCATCTTAAAACACAACTTTTCGCCTACAAAACTTTGCAAAGCGAAAGGAAAACATCAGCAATGGAGTAAAAGCCCTGGTTATTCCTCAAAAGGCGAGTATTCACTTGATTTCGGTGACAACACTTGGCTGATTTGCTGTTTTTCGAGTTGTTGTTTTTCTTGAACTGTTGACATGCCGTTAAATTAAAACGACTAACTGCAGAGCAGTCTTTTAAGCTTAGTTTTTCGGTTGACATCCGTTAGCTTCTTTGGAGTTCTATTTTCTAATCTCGTTCCATTTTGCTTCATTTAAGAAATTATGATTCGTAGCCAGAAAATGGTCAAACAAACACATCGCAACGCTGTGCAGCTTGCATGAACTTCTTGCGTAGTTTTCTCATTTTAGCATTGATTTGTGAAGGTTTTTTGAAGAAGAACGAAGATAAATACTTGAAATAATAAGATATGAGAGAGATGTTTAAATATTTTTCACTTAAGGTATTCCTCGTGTTTTACGAACTTTCGTTAAAACCGAATTTGAAAGTGTGATTTCATTGTCAACAAGACAAAGCAATAAATATATTTGTGCGAATTTTTCAAACATCGTTGTTTAGTTTGTTCAACTTATTTCTCTGTGCTTGCTATGAAATATCACTGTTTGTTTTTTTTATATTTATTGCTCCAAGATATATTTGAAGTTTTGTGTTTATCGTTGTATCGTTAGTCTACCATTTTTCTCTGAGATTTGCGTCCGGTTTTTTTATGGGCTAAATTTAAACTGTAACAGTGTGACGAAACGCGCGTAAAGAGACTTTTTGCACACCAGTTTTCCTTGTTCATCTTCAAAAAAAAAAACAGCAGACCTCGGGAACAGTTTTTCCCTATACGGACCTCCCAGCCGGTGATTAACATATATATATTTACGGTAAACAGTGTACATTACTTTTAAAATTTAAACATTTAAGTTTTATGGCAGTCGGTTGCAAAGCTGTTGTGATAAGGCAGTGGAGGTTTATTCGGTCTGGTAGACTGCGAGCAGTCCCTCTTTCTTTCCTTCGTCGATCCTGTGGTCGAGCGCGAAGCGGAAGTGAGCGGAAATTGGGGCGAGCGGAAGTCAGCGCAAGCGAGCGGAAAGATAAAGAGACTGCAGTCTTTTCTGTTTACGACGCGTTCAAATTTCCCGTTGCACAGGCAACGGAATATTCCGATTGGCTAATCAGACAATGTACACTGTCAGATGAATTTGATTAGCATAAGTCGTTGGCAACCAGTTGACAGACAAAACGAAACACAACAGACAGCAATGGTGTACACGGAAAAAATTACTTCATGTTCTGCGAACATTTTCGTCCAAGCGGAATTTAAAAAAAAAACAACAGAAACTACAAAGCTTTAGCTTTCCATAGAGACCAAAATTATTATAAGAATACAAATAGAACGCGAGTTATAACTTTTTTCGGCGACACAAATATTTCGTTAATTCTTGCGTTGACAGGAAAAGGGACAACATGATAACCCAATTTCATTCATTGACGGAAGCCGATGTTACCTTCTTGAACGGATTTCGTGAGCGCTAATAACAACATCTAAAAACTACACTTTTCTAGCTTTCCATAGAGACCAAAATTATTTCTTTACGTCAAAACTAACGAGAGTTAGAATTTTCGAAAACAGAGCGTCATTGTTTGTTTAATCTGTGGGACGGCGGTCACCCAACCACTGTTTTACTCGTACACGGAAAATTTTTCCATGTTCTGTGAACATTTTCACCCAAGCGAATGCAAAAATCAAAACTGCAAGGATTTAGCTTTCCATCGAGACCAAAATTATTGTAAGAATACAAATAAAACGCGAGTTAAGTCTTAAGTAATTTTTTTTCCGGCAAGACAAATACAGAATTATCTTATTTGCGATGACTGGAAAACGGACAACACCATAGCGCTATTTTATAATTCATTGACGGAAAAGTGGAATTCAACTTCTTGAAATTATTTCGTGCGTGGCAATTAGAAAATCTAAAAACTAGAGGTTTCTAGCTTTCCACAGAGACCAAAATAATCGCTCGAAAATTCTCAAAAGCGAGAAAGTTCATTTTTGGCCCACGCGACAAAAAGGGGCGAAGCGTTTCACGCCTAAGTTATCTGAACACGTCGCAAAGAGAAAAGGCTGCAGTCCCTCCTTCTTTCCGCTCGCTCGACTTGACTTCCGCTCGCCCCAATTTCCGCTCGCTCGGGCTTCGCGTTTGCTCACAAGATCGACGAAGGAAAGAAAGAGGGACTGCTCGCAGTCTATCGGTCTGGGGACTAATCAAACAGACAAAACCAAAAACGAAAGAAAAAAATCAGGGCTTTCTAAATTAGTAATTCCCACTTTGTTTGTACGGTGCTTCAAATTAACTTTTGTTCAGCTAGATAGATCGAATTAAGGTATCTGAGAAAGCTTTCTACTTTAGGCAACGTTTGTTTCTTCTTTCAAATCCAAATATAATGTATAGCTAAAAGAAAGCAAAAATTCATTAGGCGATGATTTTTGAGGGAATCTGGTATCAGTCCTAAAGCTATAAGGATATTAATTTGGTAGTTTTTGGAATAATCTGAGACTGGTGCTGTAGCGTAGGCTGATAGCGCTCACAACAACAAAACGCTAATGCAAACAGTAATAAGAGGCGAGACGTAATGGCGAACGGACGTGCCAGATGCTTGTGCCGAAAATCCTATATCAGACTCAGCTATTTCCCGTGCATCTTGATCCCGTTGCATCTTGATCGGTTTCTATCGTCCAATTAAAGGAAAAACCCGTTCAGTTGGAATGGCTCTGTAGATGAACTTGAACAATTCCTTGATGCTAGATTTGCCAAGGGCAACGAAGATGGCGACAGCACCAGCGGTAAGGTAAACATATCGAGCAACGCCGCTCTTGTTTCGTTCTAAAGCTACCTCATGCGACATTCAATTTCTATCCAACCACTAAGACGCTACAGATACAGCGAAGTGCATGTAGTGATATGAAAAAGTTTTAAGGGGACATTGCGAAGAATGTGGTTGCTGCCCAACCGAGTAATCATGACGACACGAGTGAAGATAATACCGAAAGTGCTTTGCTGGCCAGTAATTTTAGTCCGGAGAATGTAATTGTCGACCACGAAAGCTCACCAGAAATTCGGGTTTTTCGACCCTTGAATAACCGTCATTATTGGCGATGCCATAATTAAAGGTCTGCGAAGAGACCTATTGAGCCGCGCGGCGAAGCGACGGGTGACTGTCCGAAGCTTCCCTGGTGCTACAGTTGGTGACATGAAGCATTATTTACAGCTTTCCCTGCAACTTATGCCTTAACGAAATTGTACTCCATGTTGGTACTAATGACCTTAAGGATCATTCTCCACGTGTTGTTGCTGAACAGATAGTCGACTTGGGAAACCTAATTTCGTCTTCCTCTCCTGACACCGAAGTCACGATCTCAGCATTGACACAGCGCTATGATGAGGAGTGGCTCGGTAAAAAGGTAACCGACTGTAACAAAGTCATCAAATCCTTTTGCAACCAAAATGGACGGGGTTTTATTAAACACCCAAACATTGACGAATCATGCGTAAACAATCAAAAACGTCATCTTAACAAGAAGTGTATCGCCATTTTAGCAAGTAATTTGGTTAATCATATCGGCCATTGATTTGATTCTAATTCATTATCTGTGGGGGCGACGTCCGATTTTATTTTGACCCCACCTAGTTAACGTGCAATCCAGATTCTATAATTCCAAAGGCCCGCGGTTTTAAAATGGCTAGCTTAAATATTACAAGAGTATTAAAACATTTCGATGAACTTCGTATTCTTTTAAATTATAATTGTATTGATTTGCTGGCTACCAATGAGACAAGACTAGACGGGAGTATTTCTGATCAGGTCGTAACAACAACAACAACAACAATAAAGTTTATTGTGAAAATACACTTAGCTACAGTAATGGCGTGCTTTCACAGACGGGACCGAAGTAGGGGTCTGTGAAAGCACGCCAGCTGATTTACAGGTATTCCACAAACACAATAAAATTAAGAGTTAAAAAGCTAAATATGGAACATACTATAATTAAATTATATTAAAAAAGCGTCGTAGTTATAAAAATTGCACTAAGTCAACTTGTCTAATGGATCTCTTAAAAGACTTAAAATTCGTTATATTTCTTAACATGTTAGGAATTGAATTCCAGAGTTTCGGACCAATATAGCGGACTGAGTTCAAGCCATATGTAGTAGACTTTGACTTGGGTAGCAAGAGAATATAGTCCCCTCTTAAATTGTAACTATCGTTCTTCCTATGAACTATTAGGTCTTGTATACTTTCAGGCGCTAAAGAATTGGGGACGGCATTAAAAATAGACAATGTAATTTTAATTAATCTTTGTTGTTTTAAAGATGAGAGGCCTAATGCGTTGAGAAGTTCCGGGTAGCTCGTATAATTATCCCTGAAAACAAACCTAATTGCGCGCTCATTTAACCTTTCCAATTTTTATCTGCAGCACTTTTACTACAAAAATTCCAGGTTTCACTGCAATAACTGAAGTGAGGAAGGATAAATGCTAAATGTAAGTCGCGCCTTGTTTCGAAGGGAAGTATTTTCTTCATTCTTTTAAGAACAGCTATTTGCTGTGAAACTTTCCTACATATATTAGCAACATGATTGTCAAACTTCAATTTGTTATCTATCGTTATGCCAAGCATCTCAAATTCTTTAGACACTGGGATACAGAATTTTCAGACTTGAAATCAAGTGTGGCATCAGATTTTCCCATCACAATGGCTTGATACTTAGAATTGTTGCGTTTCAGACCGTTCTCATCATACCATTTATCAACAAGCTCCAGATCAGAGTTAATAGCACTCTGAACTTCTCTGTAGTCATTATGAGCAAAGAAAATTTGCGTGTCGTCTGCGTAGCTAGAGAGTTTGCATCTTTTCACGATGAACAGGAGATCGTTGATGAAAATATTAAATATCAAAGGCCCAAGGATTGACCCTTGGGCAATCCCTCTGGAAATATAATTCCAGCTCGAATATTCTCCAGCTATTTTCACTCGTTGTTAGCGGTCAGAGAAATAATCCTCAATGATGTTAGCCGTTCTCTCGTCAGCACCATATTCTTTGAACTTCTTCGCAATGAGATCGTGTGGTAGAGAGTCGAAAGCCTTCGACAAGTCCATAGAAACAAGGCCAATTATTTTCCGATCGTCCAGCTCCTTTCGCCATTCCTCCGTAAGACTGAGCAGGGCCGTATCACAACTGTGATGCTTTCTATAAGCAAACACGAACTTATGGAGAATATTTCTAAACCGGGGACTGACTCTTGAATGAACAAGCGTTTCAAAGACTTTTGACAAAGATGGAAGAATGGTGAGAGGTCTGTATTTATCCTTGGACAGGCTACAATCTTTCTTATACACTGGAGTTATTTCACCCTTTTTCTACTGTTTAGGGATTTTTCCAACGTCCAGAATATAATTGAAGAGAGTGCAGTACGGCTCACACAACACTTCAGCAGAATCTTTCACTGCCCTCGTGGGAATAAGATCATAGCCAATGGCTTTATTTGTTTTCATGTTACACATGATCTCCTTCACTTCAGTAGGGCTGGTATAATTTAAAGTGATCTGGCCACTGGCGGAGTCGTGTGGAAAATGTGTGAAATCCTTCATGCGTTCAGTTGTTTATGTTTGAAAAGAAATCGTTCAAAGTTTCTGTAACCTCACGTGGCTCCCGCATTATCTGATCGTTCTCCTTAAGAACAATACGACTATTGTTCATTTTCTTACGTGAGTTAATATACAGTCTAATTGTGTTCCAGAATTTTCTTTGATCTGCGTATTTCTCCTTGCAAAGTGTCTTGAAGTGGTCCTGTACAGCTTTTCTTCTCATACTGACAACTTTATTTCGTAAGACACGATATTTTGCCCACTCGAGAAAATTCCTGGATCTGTAATATCGCTTTTTCTGTTTATCTCGGTCCCGCATTGTCTTCCGAATTTCATCTGTTATAAATACTCCAGCCGGTGACGGCCGTTTCTTGACTGTCATCTTGGGCGCATGAGCATCCAAAGCTTGATCGTAGAGTTGATGCCAACACCAATATACATCGTCAGCATCATCAAACACGTATGAGACAGAGAAAGGCACTGTTGATAAATCAGCTTGAAATAAATCCTTATCAAAAGTTTTAAAGGATCGTTTTGTTGTGGTTTCTGCCTTTGATCGCATGTGTCGGGTTTTCAGAACTGTATATACGAGATCATGATCACTTAGACCCGTATGAATGACGCCCGAGTCTTTGGCAAACGCGGGGACGTTAGTGAGAATAACGTCAAGACAGGATTCCCTGTTTTTACTGATCCTTGTAGGAACATTAATAAGGCTGTCAAGGTCGTAAATGTCACACATGTCCAGTAAACGCTGACCCTCTTTGTGATTGTCAAGTGGGTGGAGGATGTCCGAATTTAAGTCTCCGGTACAAATAACATTATCAGAAAGGCTATTTGCTTCATCCAGAAGATCGCAGAGTTCGCGTTTGAATGTGTTGTTGTCTACAGATGGAGGCTTATAGGCGGTAATATATGCAAACTGTCGTTGTCCGATTTTCATGTCAAACAACATTGATTCGACACATTTTCCTCTTAATTTCTTCCGAGAAGCGACTATATTGTCTCTGATGTATACTACAATGCCACCGCCGCCTTTGACTCCGTCGCGACGATAAAAGTTGAAACCATCGACATGAAATTGTGAGCTCGGAAAAGTTGAGTCGATTTTAGTCTCTTGTATTGTCAAAATGTCGAATGCATTAGTAGTTAGCCATAGTCGAACCTCATCGAACTTGTTTTGCAGGCTGTTAATATTGAGGCAGGCAATAACACATTCTTTTCTGTGCTCGATTCTAATGTCTTTTATCTTGGCTAGGACTTCGTCGGTATCGACCGATTCAACTTCGCGCTCCTCGTCTCCGCAATTGCTCTCGTTCAAAGTGAATGAGCCAGTTTCATCAAAGAAAGAGTCCGATAGTTTAGGCAGAGAGCAGAAAGCACATCTTCATTCCAAGTCGGGATGTTGTAGGTAGTATTTGAACCCGGTAACGGTCAATTTGAGACATTTTGCGTGGGACCAAGTATCACAAGACGAGCACAAAATGGCGTCTTGGTTCTTTCTCACTGGTTTGCTACACTCGCCACATGGAAACTTGGGCTTACCTTTGCCTTTCGCAGGGCCAGGGTTCGACGATATATCGCCGCAGACGAGTAGGTCCCGTTGTATTTGGAAGGTACTCGCGCCGTTCGTGCTGTACTGAACTCTACCAGCGAGATATCGGCTCGCTCTAGAACGACGTATGAAAGGAGCATTGACCACATGCTTTTCTAGAGAGAACGCGTGTGAGGCCTTGAATCTGCGTTCTATATGCGAATACGGACAGATAAAATCCTTATATTCAAAAGTTAGGTCAGGTAATACCCGAATAATAACGCAGAGGGCAAGAGTCAAGCCAAAGTTACGAGCACTCAACATGTCACGCACGATAATCATCGTCGGATCGCTGGGATGCGTCAAAAGCAAAATGGGATGCGTCAAAAGCAAAAAGCTTAATTCTGAGCAGTACTTTGATTCTTGTTTTGTTTTTACAGTTTTTCAAAACTGTCACACTACAGTCTGACACTGATAAGGGCTATGATGTGATCCTTCGTGACGGTACTGTTAATGGTAGATTTGGTGGGGGTGTTTGTTTTTATATTCGTTCGGACATAAACTAGGTTGTCCGCGAGGATTTGGATAATCAGCTTCTAGAAATCTTAGCCATTGAAATTCAGTCGTAAGCCTAACTCGAAACCTTTTGTAGTCACTTCGTGGTACAGACCGCCAAGCTCATCTCCTGATCTTTTTCCGCATCTTGACATTTTGCTAGGAAGACTAGATTCTGAACATGTTGAACATTATCTTATAGGTGACATGAGTTGTAATTTATTATTCAGTGATAATATTTATGCAAGGGCCCTCTAAAGATCGACGCAAAACTTGGAAAACAGTCAACGAACTGACATCTCGGAAGTCAAATAAAACTGTCATAAATGAAATGCAATACCAAGGGCAAAAATCAACAAAAATCAAAGAGTCAAGTAGATGTTGCTGAATTATTAAATACTATCTTTACCGAAATTGGACCTAACCTTAGCGGAAATGTTGAGAATGTTGAGACCACCTATGAAGAATTTCTTTGCGCAACTGACAAGGAATTCGCCTTTGAGGAAATAACATCGGCACATATTTTTTTCTCTATTCTCAAAACTTTGTAAGTCTAAGGCTACAGGACTAGGTAATATTTCAGCTAAATTGTTAAGGGGAGTGCCCTGATTTAATTGCAGTCTCTGACTTATATATTTAATCAATCCCTGTTAACTGGTATTTTCCTATTGAGTGGAAGTCTACTAGGGTTACACCATTGTATAACAATTCTGGAAAACGCAATGATCCCACAAACTATCAACCAATCAGTAATTCCGGTCTTGGCTAAAGTATTTGAACGGGTAGTAACGGGTAGTAAGTTATACCACTATCTTACTGAGCACTGTATTCTTTCTCGTTATCAATACGGATTTCGTTCTCTACACTCTACGGTTACTGCATTACTTAAAGCTACGAATGGCTGGGCCATGAATATAGATCGCGGTTTCGTCAATGCCGTTGTTTTTCTAGATTTAAAGGCTTTCGACACCGTCGATCAGAATATTCTAAAAACAAAATTGCAATTATATGGTATACGCGGTTTCTGTCACAAATGGTTTACATGGTATTTAAGCAATCGCACTCAAACTTATCTAATGAACTCCTTTATGTCTACTCCAAAATTAGTCAAATGTGGTGTCCCCCAGGAACAATTCTGGGACCTCACCTTCGCTAACGTAGATATAAAACATATTGATGTCTGTTTTAACTATGATCTAAACAGGGTGTACACATGGCTATCAGCCAATAAACTGACCTTGAATTTGACAAAAACTGAGTTCATGTTAGTTGCGTCGAGACAGAAGTTATCAAAATTTCCTGAAATTCCTTCTTTCAGTATAAACGACCATTCAGTGAAGCAGGTGTCATCTACGAAATCTCTTGGTGTGCACATCGACCAAAACATGAACTGGGAATGTCATATACAGAACATTTGCAAAACGATTGCTTCTGCATTGGGCGCAATTAAGCGAATACGGCACCTTATACCTCAGTTTTAATATATTAATTAATGTATATGAAAGCCTAGTTCAACCACTCTTAATTACTGTAGTGTTGTCTGGGGCAACTGGTCTCTCTGAAAAGCTTCAGAAGTAGTATATAGTCATTGAAATTAGCCGGATTTTGGACTTCCCTCGACTTCCCTTAACTTCCCTTAACTTCCCCTGCCTTCCCTTAACTTCCTCCATACTAATTTTTGACTTCCTCCATACCAATTAAGCGTCTAGGTAAAAATGCGTTCCTGCATACTAATAAGCGTCGCTCTAGTACAACAAAAACAATAGACTTGCCCAGAGTTGCCCGATCTCTTTTAACCCTGATTGGTTCATGTAGAATCTATTCTATCTTCCAAATAAAAGCGCGTGGATTTCGAAAGCGCTCTCGTTCAAGTAATCGCTTCGCTAGGAAAAAAGTCTAACTGTCACCAATATTTTTTCAGACATTGCTCCAAACATGCAAGTCAAATCAAGCGCTAATGTTGTAACTTAGTTGAAAGCATTAAAATACAGGAACTTATTTGTTGCGTGGCAACAAAACTGATCCATCTATTCGAGAAACCGCTTGGCTCTGACTGTTCTTTTATTAAGCGGTAGTTCCGTTTACACAACCAAAACTCACACATGACAGAAATTTTAACCGAAAACTGCGTTCTCTTCTATCTCAATACTGAAAACCCCGATACTATCTGACCTCTCAGCTTTGGCGATGAGAGATGTGTGAGAGAAAATAAATTTTCGTTTTCCGCTCCGTTAGTCACGCACGCGTTATGCAAAACGGATCTCAGCTCTTCTCTCAAACCTATATTTGCATACAAACTCTAAAGTAAAAAAGCCCATGGGACATCCTTGAAACCACTGCCATTCAACAACGACAGTAGACGGCTTAAGTTGTTTGGAACGATCAATATAAACACGCGACTAATATGAATTACACGTTTCTTGAGAGACAAACATAAACTTTATTGTCTTTTCTCAGCGAATACAGAAACAATACAGAAAGTAATTTGAAATGAATAAACGTCAGTCATCCTCTTAAAATTCGTGTGGAGGAAAAATCAATAGTCTTCATCTTCGCTTGGAAGATAATGACTCCTCTTAAAAGTTTCTGAATCAAAGTGTTGCACTGCGTGCGTGAGGAGGAGGAGGGAAAACAAAAGAATTGAGGAGGAGGAGGAGGAGGAGGAGGGAAAACAAAAGAATTGAGGAGGAGGAGGAGGAGGAGGAGGGAAAACAATAGAATTGAGGAGGAGGAGGAGGAGGAGGAGGGAAATCTTTGATATAACTTTACTAGAAAATATACGGCGAGGGAAAGTTTAAAGTCTTTTGTAGTATAGAGAAACTTGATTGATTTTTATTCATTGTGTATTTTAATCTTTCTGTATTCGCTAATAATGATTCAAGAAACGTGTTGTTCCAAAACATTCTGGTGAGAAGAGTGGTTGTCACGCAGTGCAACACTTTGATTCAGAAACTTTTAAGAGGAGTCATTATCTTCCAAGCGAAGATGAAGACTATTGATTTTTCCTCCACACGAATTTTAAGAGGATGACTGACGTTTATTCATTTCAAATTACTTTCTGTATTGTTTCTGTATTCGCTGAGAAAAGACAATAAAGTTTATGTTTGTCTCTCAAGAAACGTGTAATTCATATTATTATAGCTCTCACTTAGTACGCGCGCTGTGATTGGTCAATTTTGCGGGCCGTATTCTACAGTACGGCCCGCTTGACTTCAACTAGTTTCTTTCCCGCGCGCCGAATTAACCTCAGAGATATAATAAATATCTTACTTACCTCGTTTTCTCGGTCCGTACTGTAAGTTACGGATCCTCGTTTTTTCCCATTAATTTATGGCCCGCGCGCTTCGCGCTTGGGCCATAAATCAACGGGAAAAAACTGGTCCGTAACTTACAGTACGGACCTCGAACTCGGTTAGTAAGAGGTATTTAGTCGCGTGTTTATATTGATCGTTCCAAACAACTTAAGCCGTCTACTGTCGTTGTTGAATGGCAGTGGTTTCAAGGATGTCCCATGGGCTTTTTTACTTTAGAGTTTGTATGCAAATATAGGGTTGAGAGAAGAGCTGAGATCCGTTTTGCATAACGCGTGCGTGACTAACGGAGCGGAAAACGAAAAAAGTTAGCTAAGAATTTATTTTCTCTCACACATCTCTCATCGCCAAAGCTGAGAGGTCAGATAGTATCGGGGTTTTCAGTATTGAGATAGAAGAGAACGCAGTTTTCGGTTAAAATTTCTGTCATGTGTGAGTTTTGGTTGTGTAAACGGAACTACCGCTTAATAAAAGAACAGTCAGAGCCAAGCGGTTTCTCGAATAGATGGATCAGTTTTGTTGCCACGCAACAAATAAGTTCCTGTATTTTAATGCTTTCAACTAAGTTACAACATTAGCGCTTGATTTGACTTGCATGTTTGGAGCAATGTCTGAAAAAATATTGGTGACAGTTAGACTTTTTTCCTAGCGAAGCGATTACTTGAACGATAGCGCTTTCGAAATCCACGCGCTTTTATTTGGAAGATAGAATAGATTCTACATGAACCAATCAGGGTTAAAAGAGATCGGGCAACTCTGGGCAAGTCTATTGTTTTTATTGTACTAGAGCGACGCTTATTAGTATGCAGGAACGCATTTTTACCTAGACGCTTAATTGGTATGGAGGAAGTCAAAAATTAGTATGGAGGAAGTTAAGGGAAGGCAGGGGAAGTTAAGGGAAGTTAAGGGAAGTCCAAAATCCGGCTAATTTCAATGACTATATACTACTTTCAGAAGCTCCAAAATCGTGCAGCCCGTATTTTAATGTGTGCCAATTATGACTCGAATATCGATGAATTGTTCCGTGCACTGGGTTGGCGTAAACTCAAATATCAAAGATTGGAATCAGCTGCTGTTATGATGTACAAATCTTTACATGGGATGAACCCTAAGTATCTGAGTTCTAGATTTGTTTTTCGAAACGACATAACATCATATCGATAAAGGAATACTGAAAGTAAATTGGCTCTTCCACAGCCCCGCACCAATTATTTGAAGAAGAGTTTCTCTTACAGCGGAGCCGGGTTGTGGAACAGCCTACCCAGTGGCCTTCGAGTAGCAACATCTTAACATGATTTTAGACTTAACCTACGTCACCACAGTTTTGAATGAATTCTAACAGCGCCTCCTTGTAAAGCAGCTTTTAGTATGTAGTTAATTGGTATTTTAGGTTAGTTACGAAAATTTGGTTAATCAACAGAGTTGATAATGTAAATTGACCACCGTACGGGGATTCGATTAGCTGACGTTTCGAGCGTTAGCCCTTCGTCGAAGCGAATCAAGGAATTGTGGGTTGTGTATGGTTTATATACAGAAAATGGAGCTACGCTATTGGTGGTAACATGGTAACGTGAAAAACAGAAATAAATTAATTGAATGAAAAGCTAGCGCTCGTTCATATCGTTAATTTTCGCTCGAGATTTTTACGGCTTTCCGTGGTACCTTGATGTAAGGAAAGGCCGGAGATCGACATGTGTTGTTTGGAATGGTTAGGGAGATTAAAATGCCGAGCGACAGGTTTGGATGCATCTTTGTCATCTTTCTCAACATCACGAAGATGTTCTCGGAATCGGTCACCTAGTCGTCTTCCTGTTTCGCGGATGTATAACTTTTTGCATAATGTGCAGGTTATGCAATAGATAACATTTGCAGAGGTGCATTTGAAACGATCAGTGATCTTAACAGATCGCTTAGGGCCCGATATTTTGTCAGTGTTTTGAATGAAAGGACAAGTTTTGCATCGCGAGCGCGCGCATTTAAAAGTGCCAGGTTGCTCCGTTGTTTTGAATGCGCTTCTAACTAGAAAGTTACTGACATTTTTGTCGCGTTTGAATGAAATCAGCGGTGGTTGCGAAAATATTTTAGGTTAGTTAGTTTAGTTAGGAGTAATTATAGTTAATCTTTTATCATTTTATAATCTTTGTTGAAGGATTTACCGTGTATAAATAAAGTTACCATTACCATCACCATCACCATTACCATTACCAGACGAAATAAAGCGTTGTATTAAAGTGCCTATGAAATGAATTTTTTTTTCGATGTTTTGACAGTTCATCATACCTAAAGAAGGAAAATACCATTCATTCGCAAAGGAAAAAGGGGAAAATTAGTTTCTAAGCCGCTCAAAAATGCTTCACCACAATAGCTGGGTTTCGTATTCCCGGTCGTACTGGGGCGAGTGCATTGAAGCGAGGCTAATGCGGGTAAAAATTTCGGAGAAAGTAATCAAAACAGTATGGTGAATCACAGTTGTTGTGCTTTTAATTGCTCAAATAGCACTTAAATAAAGAAACAAGCTGAAAAACATCCAGAGCTAGAAAATATAGAGTTTTTTTTCCTTTTCCCCCAGACAACAAAAGCAAATATTATGTAGCAGGAATGACTGAACGAGAGCGGGCGTATGCGGTGGATGGCAGCGTGTCGCCTGGATAGTCTCCATGTAACAAGGCACACCAGGATATGTTCGGCTCATTTTAAAGGTGGGCTTAGCTCCACAAAATCGAATCCTGTGCCCACGATATTTGACTTTCCCAAACATCTCCAGCCTAAAACTCACAAACGTCGTACCAACCCTGATGAGCGGAGACATCGAAATGCCTCTTCAAAACAAGATGTTAGGGTGGAAGCAATGGATCTCGGCTCAGACAAAAATAATTGTACCTTTGAAGGAAACAGGAGCCCTGATTGTCAGCCGGTATATGTAGATGCTGAGGTGTAAACTTCTGACATACCATTAATGGACGAGTGCAAAGCAAGGCTGGAGAACAAGACTCAGCTGAAAGGAGATATTTTCATTCAGGATGACTGTAAGGACGATCGGTCCGTCAGATTTTACACTGGAATCCCCTCGTTGACTTATGGCCTATGGTCTATGTCTACTTATGATGTTTTTGCAGCCAGTTGCTGAATGAAATATTGGGATGGTAAGAAAAAAACTGCGAGAGAAGCTTAACAGGTTGGTCAATATTTCTTTCATAAGGAGCTCAATAATAATAATAATAATAATAACGTGAAACGAAGTCTTGTGAAATATCTGTGCTGAAACGACTTGGATCTGCTTTAAATCGTTGTAGCTTTCCTTCGTTTTGTTTGAAGCCACTTCAAGTGAAGTGTTTTGAATGGTTACTGAAAGGCAAAGATGTTGTTGCCGTTCTACCCACTGGTTTTGGCAAATCTCTCCTGTTCCAGCTTCCACTGGATTTCTTGCCTGTCAAAGCGGACAAGAATATAGTGATAGTTGTTTGTCCTTTAAACTCTATCATAGAGGACCAACTTAAAGTGTTGCAGGATAGAGGAATCACTGCCAATGTTCTTTTCCCGCCGCCATTTTTTCTTTCTAGGGAAAAGCCCTGGGAACGAGGTTGAAATTCGTGGTCTTTAAACCATGTCAAAAACGTCGGGATTGTGATATCCACATAAGTAGGTAAACAGTCAATCTCTTTTAATAATAATAATAATAATAATAATAATAATAATAACGATTTATTAGTAGTACTTCCACAAGGTGGCTCTTCGCCTACTAATTACAAGCAAACAATTCCAAGGTACCATTCATTATAAAGAATTCATTTATCAAATTATTTTTCTATTATTTATTTTCTTTTTTGTCATATACTATAGATATCGATAATAGTTTCATTTTTACACAAGCAACTTGTGCAGATATAAAAAAATATATTTAAGCTTTTGTTATTTTTATCTAATCCACGTTATTCTTTGTAGGAAGAAAAAGACCGAAACAAGTCAAGGCCAAAACGACAGGTGCCATTGTTTGCTGAGTTTATTTCAGTTATCGTGAGGCTTAGACTGGGTCTGATGGTTGGTTACCTGGCTGACATTTATTCATTTTCTAAAGGATCTGTATCTAAAATCTTCACAACCTGGATAAATATGCAAATGGCTTGTAAGCCTTTAAACTTTCGTGGTAATATCCCTCTTTTACAATTAAATATGCGTACATGTTGCCTCGGTGTAATTCGATAACAGCGAAAAATCTGTTGTCCAGTCCATATGAAGCGAATAGGGATCGGGAATAGTTCCCTCGTCCGTTACCAACTTCGCAAATATATCGTTCTGATCCACTTGTTCGTCGATGATTTCAATGACAAGTTCATGCGCTTTACCGCACAAAAGTTCATCGCCCCACTTATTCGCAACACTTATTCCCCGCACTTGTAAGTACCTTTTCAACTCCGGAACTCTTATTTGGACGAAATTAGGCTCCATTTTATCGGCAAGATTACGGCTGTTTTCATAAACTTGAATATTTTTAATTGTTTTGATAAGTGTCAACAACATAAAGCTAGAAAGTTAAATTAATTTCTTTGTCGCTAACAATTTCTGTACCCGCATTAGCCTCACTATGACGCACTCGCCCCAGTACGGCCGGGAATACGAAACTTGCCTATTCTCATAAAAAATGTGTAATGACTATCAAAGGAGTTTGCAGATAAAGGGTAACGAATTTCAAAAGGTTGACAATACAAACGAACTTGGGGTTTATATAGATGAAAGGCTAACCTGGAAGGTACAAACAGATTACACTTCAAAGAAGATATCTTCCGGTCTAGGGACCATTCAACACCTCTGACCTGCAGAGTTAATCGTACTTGGGTGTGCGTAAGAGTTTGGGTCTGTATTTCTTAGCGTCGCCTGCAACCATAAATACAAAGAAGGCTTTAGCACATGTCAAAACGTCTTTAAACTGCACAATCGGGCGGCCGGAGTTGTCTTCAAATG
>JAEMWC010000697.1:72500-82500 GCA_016490735.1 Pachyseris speciosa
GTCCCCTGTCGTTAAAGGAGAGTATCCACCTAAAGGTCCACCAAGTTTTAACTGCTTGGAAATCACCATTGTCACTCGTTTTCTAGGTCTTTTAAACGAAGGACGCATGCAATATGCAAATCTCACACAAAATATATTATTATCTTATTAATGAAATTTATCCGCCTACTTAATTACTAACTTTAATACGCACTCAATAAGTCCTTACTTACTTACTTACTTACTTACTTACTTACTTGCTTGCTTACTCGAAATTATGTAATTAATTAATTACTTCCTTGCAACTTTCTGTGTAAACTTCTTAGTCATATCTATCTACTGTAGCAGCGTAAAGCAAAAATTTAATACTTCCACCAATTCCACTGAGTTGCTACTTTTATCGCGTTCAGGGCTTGGTTTTACAATATAAATCGCGTGTAATAAGTTGTGGTATGAACGCTATTATTGTACTTTATGTCTACAATTAAGTTATTTCTACACAACATTTCAATAGCATTCACGTCTACCACATCCTTAACTGCTACCACCACACAATCAAATATTGCTAAATGTTTCTAATATATCAGAATGGCTCAGTAGTAATTAATCAACAGATAGGTAACTTTTACTGAAGCATCTATTTTCAGAATGTGCCATATGAAGAATCTCTAGAGGCAGCCCTTCAAAAAGGAAAACAGCGCAGTCAGTTTACAAAAGCACTCTTAGATACTACAGTTTAATTTGCAGAGCACAGTTTTCTAGTCGCATTGCTTCCTTTGACATTACTGTAACACTGTCATGCGTACGACACATGCCTAAGGTTTCTATGTTTAAAATTAAAATTGTTTGCAAAAAGCCGGTTTTGCTCTCTGAAGTATTTCATTCAGTTCTAGTGGCATTTACACGGAGGTCGAAAACATACAATCAGTCAAAAGAAGCAATAACAACAGCAAAACAAAACAAACTTGAACTTGAACTTCCACGTCCATCGAAGTGATCATATCTTTCTGTGCTACTTGATTCTCTCTCTTTGTTATTCGTAACTTGTGCATTTTTGTTGCTTGATATAAACTGCCACTGCCTTGGCTTTGTTGGTTTTACTTCGAACAGTCCTTTGTCTGACACGATATTGTTCCAAAAAAGAAAAAAAAAAAGGTTTTTCATAGCTTTTACAGTCTTACTTGTTAGAGATGGGAGTTGCTCGAAGACCCAACAAAAACGATAAAAAAAATGACGACCGTTTTTACTCCGTGAGCAGACATCTTTTCTTCGAGCACTATTTATACCACAATAGATTGAGACAGACTGTGGTCAATTGAGATCATGC
The DNA here is from genome assembly GCA_016490735.1 of Pachyseris speciosa. Lineage (NCBI taxonomy): Eukaryota > Metazoa > Cnidaria > Anthozoa > Scleractinia > Pachyseridae > Pachyseris > Pachyseris speciosa. The sequence continues at coordinate 73,807 of JAEMWC010000697.1, forward strand.
ATTAGTTTTGTTAGAATGTAATCCAGTGGAAAGTGATAAATTTGCATATCCTTATACTCTTAATCTAGCCCCGGCTAAAAGGGAAATGCCGTTTGCGTACCAAACATAATCAAACATTGTTTGTTGACCAAACATTTAACCGTTTGGTCAACTTGTCTTGTTCGGTTTGATCGTCAGGTTTGTTCTTGTTGATCGTGTATGGTTGCGTCTGAAAACCGTTTGGCCAGGGCTTCAAACATCATGTTTTGCGTTTTGCTAGGGCTTAACTAACGGTATTCGAAATTTTATTCCGCTGTTTGTCTGCTGATTTGGTGTAAAAGCCAAAAAAAAAAAAAAAAAAACTAAACAAAAAAAAAAAACTGGAAAGAATGTTCTTAAATGGTTTAAAGAATGTTTGGGCCATCCAATAAAGGTGTCAGTTGTCAGTTAACCAGTAGCCCAAATATCAGTCGTCAGTAAAATTTAAGTTGTTATTTGTAAGTTGTCATTTAAGGTTAGGACGTTTGTCTGTTATCAGTAAACCCCACCCAGCCCCCCTTGCCTTGGGAAAGATTCCCTTCGGAGGTCACTTTTGTGGCGTCAGACACACCACTGGTACCTTCTTTGTTCACAGCGTCATGAGGCTTTGAAAGCGTGGTCATTCCTAGTTCTGAGTACAATGGATTGTTAACTGCGTCAGTTTCTGCTCTTTCTTGATAACGACTACAAATCACTGGGCTTTCGTTGTCGCCGTCAACTATGCCGGCATTATTGTAGCCTGGATTGTCAAAGGCAGTAACATGACTTGTAGGGCTTGACTTGTCAACATCGTTTGTAGTATTGCACAGTGGGGAAGCAGCACGTTTGGCTTTTACTCTGGGATTTTAAGAAGAAAAGTAACAAAAGTAAGAACTAGATGAAGAATTTCTTTATTCATCTTGTTTTATTGGGTTATTATCACCGACCCTACATTCTACCAGTACAACCGGCTTTGAAATGTTCATTGGGTATCATTCTATAGTAATCTGAATACAGTCAAACTTTTTGTGTGCTTTAAGACTATAATATTTAATGAAATACCACACAAAATTACAAACATTTCGTTGTTCACACTACTTGATGTTTGAGTGAGCACAAGTCTACGGTTTTCAAGCAATTTTTAGTCATCTGTAAAACATTGCCAGTGTACATATATCGTCACAAATTTAGTGTACATCGTCACAAATTTTGGAGCTTTGTACCATTTAAGGGTTTCCTTGCTGGGGGAGGAGGGAATGGAATGTTTTTGTAGCATTTAGCAGAAATCAAGAAATCCAGTTTGATGTACCCAAAACCGTGACTGTGCGGAGCCAATGACTTATGACATCATGTCATTTTATGGACCTTCGATAAAACAGGTTCAGACGTGACATACAACTTCCAAGTATCAGAAACAACAACAAAGACCAGACTTTATAGGATGAGTTGATGGATGTTTGCAACGGCATTGGCGCTCGATTACATCGACTGTTACAAGAAACCATAGCTGTCACTGACCTGAAATACCATATTCCTATAGCGGCAATGATAATGATTACTCCACCAGCTACGGTTACTCCAGCTATCAACCCTTTCCTCTGTACTTCGGTTGGTGTTTTGCTTGTTGGCGTAACTTTAATGGGCGATGGATTGGTCCTTGCTGCCACGATAGTGCCACCAAGCTTCTGTCCAATCTCCGCTGCTTTCTGCTTAATCACGCTAGCCAGAAGATTCCTCGAGACCAATACAGAATTTCCTGAAGTCATAACAGCGGCACATTCGATAACGACCATTCCATCGACTTCCTTCAGATCCGATGGAATGTAGATGTCTTCAGGTCTCAAGAGGACTTCATTCACTTCCCGTTTGGTTAACGTGTTTGCACTGAAAAGGAAAGTGATATATTACAATTCCGTCAGTTATAGTCCGTAAACTCTGCTCTGTGAAGATTCTTGGATTATACCCCAAGATGATATCGGTGGTGACAGAAAATCACTTCAAATCGTCTACAAGGTTCAAATCCTGAATGGACGGTTCTGGAGGATTTAAACTCCAAAAATGCAAGGAAAGAAAAGAAACGTATAACTTGTCGATGCTGTCGATGCCTTGGTAATCGCGGTTTTTCCAGTCATATTCGATTTGATGTTTTGGTACATTGTCGGTAATTCAATTGATTCGACTGGTCGACAGACATCACTATGTGTTCTCAGGGACTCACCTTCCAAGTGAGATCAAGCATCTTGAAGGGAACTCGCCACAAAAGTCATTGAAAGCTTCCACGATAGCGTTAATGAAGGCTGTTTTGTTAAACTAAAAGAAAAACATTTAATAAACAGGATATATTTACCATGCAGGCGTATGTGTGTACGTATGCTTTTTTGTGATAGGAGATTCCACTTTGAAAACAACATCTGTTCTTAAAAAGAGGGCGATTTAAAACGATGCTCTGTTTATACTAAGAAACTATGGTAGGGGCGGGTAGGGTGAAACTTCCTATGGATAGCGAAAGACAACATGAAAAAGCCAATTTTCTTTTCCAGCAAACCAAAGGGATATAAGGTTATGTAGTATGAAGAACTTATATAAAAAAAGCCTAGGCCCAGTTTTTGGAAAGCCGATTAACCGTAATCCAAGATTAAAAAATTTACCAAGGTACTTATTTCTCTATCCAGAAACGTTGTTTAACGCTTATATTTTGCAAAATGTTAGATTAGAGGACATCAATCCTCAAATGCAAAACCCAGCAGAACAAACTTGAACCAAAAGTTAAAAACTGCAGCGAACGTTTGCGCTAATCCTAGAGTAAGTTGATCGGGTTTCGAACAACCGTACCTTTATTCTTCATTTTAAACCTATATTTTCAGAAAACGAAGATTGAGGTAGATAACTCAAACCAATGCCTTAACAGAATCCAACAATTACCTTATCATACGTACATTCAAAAACTGATTCATTATTTGGGGTCACACAGTACAGTATTTTGAGGCCTTTCTCCCTTGTGGATAGAGCTTTATTATCTTTCGTTGCCACTAATTAAGAGGTTTGCGAGGTGTGGTTTTATGGCTGCACTTCCGCACATATAAATCAGACTGCCAAAATTCTACGCCAGAGTAAACAGACTATCCAGTTTGTTCTCTGCTAATGAGAACAGAGACGAAAGGAGAAATTGAAGCATTTTATGGTAATCTGGCCGTATTGAGGTAGCTAAAACACCGATAATACAACTCTTTTATCAGCTGATGCCACAATAGTGGTGGCACAATGAAATTCCCAAACATTACAGTACTAACTGTAACAATTTTCTGAACAAAATAGTTCACCACAGCAACAGTTTTGTCTGGTAGAAACGACCCTAACTTTAGTTTTAATTGATAATAGTTCAAAAATCAGGTCAGTGACCTTCACTTTGCTATTGTTTAACAGTAATTAATGTGTTCAGACTAAAAACAGTGGGTGGGAAGGGAAGGGATCAAATTATAATGAATTCACCTTTTCTGTTGTAACACCTTTAAAGTACACCTTGACCACTTCATTTTCTAAGAGAGACATAAATAATTGGAAACGGAGAAAATCAAAGACAATGTTAAATTATATTTAAGATTTATAATTAGACACAAGTTGAGGCGGTAAAAGTAATTATACTCAATGACCGCCGTGCTTCTGTTGATACTCACAATAGTAATATTCCATTTTTTACGCTGGTGAGGCAACGACGCATGCGATGGCACACGCGTACAAGGAATTACTTCCTTTTGTTGTGGTTATGTTTATGCATGGCTTATTCTTGAGCTTCACCGGTGTAAGAGTAGGTCATTCGTGACATGACTGTAAAGGACATCTGTAAGCAGATGCGGAAAGAAATAAAAGTATATTATGTACTTACTCAAATTAACAGTGCAGTTTTTGCCGCCATAGTAGCCAACACAGAAGCATTTGTAGTACCTGCCAATCATTTCACACGAGGCTCCATTTTTACAAGGCGTAAACCTCTTGCAGTGGTCTGAGGGTGCAGCCGAGGGTGTAGGAACAACAGGTACCGTGGAGCAAGGTCTTTTATCTGTCATAATAGTTGGGCATGCGCACTGATATCCAGAGGGTTTCACTAAACAGAGGTGAGTGCAGCCGCCATTGTTCTTGACACAAGGATGATTAGCTGTATTGAAAAATAAAACCCTTGTGATTTAGGTAAATTCTTTGTGCTGCTCTGTAGCTCTAAACAGACGAGGAGGAGGAGGACATCATCAATAACAACAACAAGAGAACAAGAGGAAGAACAAGAACAAGAACAGAAAGAAGAAGGACAAGGGTAGGATTGAAGAAAGAAAGGGAAAAAGAAAAAAGGATTAACACGAGAAGATTATCAACTATTCAGAGCTCCGAGTTGAGATTGCTAGATTATGGAACAAGACAGCAACATAACTAAGTGAAGTACGATCGTCCGGATGAGTGTAGTCCTGAGAAGGACTGACGTTTCGACAACCTAAGCGGAAGTCATTATCAGAGTCAAGAGATTTTGTGCAAGTAATCTGGTCGTTGATCTGATTGGTCAACGAAGTCGTGATGTTATTGGTCATCAGTCTGTCAGTTAAACCGTGTTGTTATTGGCTGTGGAGACTATAAACCGTGATTAGTGCGTTTCGATCCATCTTTTGTTAGTCAAATGTTTGTAGGTTTATTGTTAGTCAAATTAGTCTGCTGTTGATATAGTCAACAAGTCGTTTGTAAGGTGCGGGAAGCTGTTGGCAACGGTTCAGTGGTGTCTGTTCTAAGCTAGTAAACCAACTTTCCAGTGCGATCTGTTGTTGATAGTTAGTACATTAGATAATGCATTTAGCAGAGTCCCAGTCGATTGTGTGGTTTGTCAGTAAATGGTGTTCAGCAATGTTATTGTTGACGTCACCATTTCTCGTCGCTCGTTTGTGTTCAGTCAGTCAATTTCTGCCAATCTCACCAATATAAGTGGCCTGACAGTCGCAGCATTCGATCTTGTAAACTGCTCCCTGTCTGTCCTTTGGTTCGTCTTTGGCCTTAACGTTCGTCAATAGTTCTCGAAAATCTGCGGTGGGCCTGTGAGCAACACGGGTATTGTAAGGTTGTAGTATCCGTGCGATGGTTTCAGAAGTTCCTTTGGCGTAGGGTATAGTCGCTGTAGTGACTGGTGTCGGGTCGGCGTTCGTCAGGGGTAGATATCTGTTCGGAGGAGATAGGTTTTGTTCCCTAACATTTTCCGGAAATGTAAATTTCAGCTAGGGAATCCGAACAGATGAACTTCTTCTAGCTTATGAAAACATCACTTTAAACAGATTTCAAACACCATAAGGTGCTTCAAAATGCCTTTCTACAGCTTTTGGTTGATTTGGCTCGTTGGGTGCCCCTAGTTCGTAGCGTTTGTTTCCGTCCTGTAAGTGTTGCGTCTAACAAAGTCGCTGTTGTAGTTGTGCTTACTGAAAACGTTGTCTAAGTACTTACGTTTGTCTGCTAAACTGTCGTGTGAGTCGCAAACTAGTTTCGCTCGTCTCGTTAAGGTCCGTATTGTCGTTGCTTTGTGTGAAGTAGGGCGGTAAGATGATTCGTCGAGTAGTCTGTCAGTGTGTGTTGGTTTTCTGTAAACTGTCGTCCGTAGTCTGTTGTTGTCACGGCTAACCAGGCAGCAGTCTAGAAAAGGTATCTTATCATTTTCTTCGATCTCCTTAGTAAACTGTATGTGGGCGTTCTGTCTGTTGAGGTGTTCGTGAAAATCGTCGATTTCGTCTTTGTGTACAGCTGTAGAAGTGTCGTCGACGTAAAGTAGCCAGAGCGGTAGTGTATGTTCGTAAGTTGCAAGGACTTGTTCCTCGATGTTTTGCGTCACGATCTCTGCTACAAAAACGGGACAACAAGAGTTGTTCCCGTTGTGATTAAGGCACTAGGTTCCATAGCAAACAAAGTCAAGCGTCACTTAGATAGTATAGGAATAACTCTAGGAATAACAACACTACAGAAGTCTGCGCTTCTTGGCTCTGCCAACATCCTGCGAAAAGTGCTCTCAATCAGAGGTCCCGTGGACTTGATGTAGAGCACCACATTGTAACATCTCCAATTTAAAATTAAAGTGTGCGAAATGACGAATAGTAATAGTAATAGTAATAGTAATAGTAATAGTAATAGAAAAAACTATTTGAAGTGCATTAGGTTCAAAAGTAGAAATTCGATTTCTAATATTTGTAATAATCTTTCAAGAAACCTTCCTAAAAAATTGAGAAATACATTGGGCTTGTTAACCCAAAGAGCTAGTACCAATTGATAGAAAAACGACTTGAAAAATCCTTCTCGGGCCCGAAATGTTTTCCGGAGTTTTGAGAAACACACGCCTGGTCTACCTGAAGTGTACAGTTGTCGGCCATCCTCGGAACTGCACACCTGTTACGGAAAGTGTTGTGTCTCTAAGCTGCGGGAAGTTGCTGAGACATGACTAAGAATACCCAGAAGAACACCAGAAAAGTGAAGAGAATCCCATAATAATAATGATAATGATAATGACAATGACAATGACAATGACAATGACAATGACAATGACAATGACAATGACAATGACAATGACAATGACAATGACAATGACAATGACAATGACAATGACAATGACAATGACAATGACAATGACAATGACAATGATAATGATAATGATAATGATAATGATATAAACTGACAAGAAAATAGAACACAATCGCCCTGACATCGTGCCTGTGGAAAAATAGAACAAGAATTGCATGCCCTAGTCACAGAAGAATGGACATCAAACAAGAGGAATAGGTCAACAAGTATCTTGATCTGGCTGTTGAGATTAAAGAGTTGTGGAAGATGAAGAGTGTAAAAGTTGTCCCTGTTGTTATCGGATAATAATAATAATAATAATAATAATAATAATAATGATGATGATGATGAAAAAAAGCCTTAATTAGAAAATCATCAACATTTAACAAAATCTTACGCACTCTTAAATTTTATGTACACTTTCAGCGAAAATAAAAATTTTCGTATTCAAAATTCTTCTGATAAGAGGTTTAAAACATGCTTAACGTGAAGCTTTAAAATATTTGTAAAAAATAATGGCTCAACTTCCAGAAAATGTGTCAAAATCTAGCCTAAAATCTTGCTTTATAAAAAGTCTAAACATTGTATTAAGTATAATTATTATGTGACTGGTTTTTTCAGCGGTCAAGATGAATCAATTCTCCTGCTGTGATTGGCTACCGCGAGGACAAGATGGAGCCATCTTGACCGCTCGGGATAGCCCGTTCGTCTGGCGTCTTTTAATAGCGTCCTTTGAGTGATATAATAAATCCTTTATTGACCATGCTTGTTCGGTCAAGAGGGCGGGATATTGGCCTCGTTCTTTTTGTGTGTGTGTGTGTGTTTATGGACCTCGACTTCGTCTCGGCCCATGAACAAAAAAAAACAAAACTAGAACTTGGCCAATATCCCGCCATCTTGACCTCACGCTTCGCCAATAACCCATACATAATGTCGATTACAAAACTGCAAAATAATAACAAAATAATAATAATATAATAATAACAATTATTATTATTATTATTATTATTATCATCTATTGTTTTGTAACTATTCAATGATTTGTAAAAAAAATTTTCCCTTTATTTAAAAAAAACATAATAATAATAGCGTATCAAATTGGTAGCAGTATCATTCTTTACGCAGTGAAGACAGGTTAATAACCATATAAACCTAATGCCCAGTAAGTGTCTCCTAACGATCTGCAGTATATAGGTAATGTGTTAGATCAAAACTATACGCTAACATTGCTAGTTACAACCGCAATCTTCACTTCAGTCTATCTACAAATAAATTTGCCACCGAAACGTTTCACCGTATTTTTAAATGGTAAAAAAAACTGCTCAGATGTAAAGCCCTCAGAAAAAAGGTGACATATCTACAGTTTATAGGTATTTTAGAAGTTGCTAACAGTACTCACGTTTTTCTGTAGCATTGCCTTTATGAATTACAATTCCTGTGGGGTATCTGAAGCCTGACAGTACAAGTTCAAGAGATCCGTTTCTTTGTCTCTTATTTTTTCTGTACACTTTCCCTTCGCCCCAGTGCACCAGACCAAAATACACATGACTGTCATCAACAGCTACTCCGGTGTAGTAGCTACGATACCACCACGAAAACCATGAACTAACCAGTGTCTCTACTAAGGGTTTCGAGCTGTTCAGGTTAATATACGACACAGTCTTTCTGTACCATTCGTGGGTCGTAAAATATATTCTGTTCATGTCAACATCCAGTGCAAGACCGCGCCCGCCATATCGATAATACATTCCCAATGAAGCAATACGTTCTCGATTGTCACCATCCAGTTCTGCACGTTGAATATTAAAGTCATCCAGCCAATACATGTACCTGAAATTCCGATGAAAGCCTTCCTCACGCACAATAAACAGTACATATGCAAAACCTAATTTTCCTTTTTTGGTATTCAGCTAAAAGTTATTAATGGCAGTGTGCAAACGCAATACCGAAGATTGTTTCGTCCGAAATTATTGATGATAGTGTTCCAACGATCCAACAACCCCAACAAGGTTGGACATACATTGGCACGCAGTGGAGTCTGGGACAAAAGACTGATTCTCGATCCAAATATAGTCTAAGGAGGTTAGTTTCAAAGGAGCTGCTGTGCTGCGTTGGTGAGGGTATGTG
>JAEMWC010000697.1:87500-90000 GCA_016490735.1 Pachyseris speciosa
ATCATCAAAACACGTGTGACACCATTTCAGGTCACTACACACGGACAGTGCTTTCCTTTCTTCTAAAACACGATCTGTTTTTAAAAAGCGTTTATCCTTGAGTTTCATGCTGCACTTAATTGTCGAAAGGACTTTCTCCAAGGGTGTAGTTCAGGAGTGTCCAAAAGAATCACACACCAGGGCAGACAGGGACAGCGTACATGGTCCCAGGGATATACGACACTTAACATCAAACCTGTTTCAAGGCTAAAACCATTGTGATACCACACCTCGTCCATACCTTCATATGCTAGACATGTTTACATACTTCAGTGGCTCTATCGTCAAACAGATGCAGCAACCTTTTTTCAAACATTGCGCCTTCATCACATAATGGCGAAAATTATCCGGTCACACGGGTATTCAAATTCACAACTTCTGAAGAGGCACGGTAATAATGGTGAAATACAGAAGAAATTACCTGGCATTTGAGGACGGATGTGGCTGTGAAAGTATATCCCTTTAGGATAAGAAAAGCCGTCGGCTATCATTTCTGCTGTACTGGCATTATTTATTTCAGCTTTGAAGATGGTTCCAGTTAATTTTCCATTGCCCCAACCGGTCCAGTACAAGGTACTGTTTAATATTGTCAGACTTGTTGGGCGGTGAAGGTTTCCAGAGAGCAGAGTGAGGATCTCCAAACTGCCCAAGTCAATATATCGTATGACATTATTTGATTGATCGGAAAAGAACAGTCGGTTGCCAGGTTTATCTAGAATCACATCAACGATAGTCCATCCGATGTTTGTTAAATTTGCAAGAGTGATTTCGTTACTGCCATCCATGTCTACTCGTGATATTCGTGGACTGTTGCCAATCGATGAAAAGTAAATAAACCTGCAAAAAACGAGGCAAATTAAATAGATAAGCTAGTGACGAGGACAGTAAAGACTTCTTGGTAGTGTTGATTATAGATCGTGAACGATGGATTCCAATGAGTTCGTACTCTTGGTTTTAGTTCTTGTTGCTGTTAAATCCGGGGGGGTACTTGACCCACATTTGGTATAGAGGTGCCGCTGGAAACCCTGACCCAGTTTAGGACAAAAATAATCTTAAATACCTACGCTGTATAGGGCAACGCCCTTTATTTTAAGACCCTATTTAGGACAAAGGACAACATCGTATGTCCACACTATCCTGTTTTACACAACGGTGTTTACTGGCAATTGTGACCGCATTTAAAGGCCCATTTTCACTTACTACACTTGATGTACCACCCATCGAAACAGAAATACAGTAAATCCCGTAGTAGTGAAAGCATTAATTTCGCGGTGAATCTCAAGTGGAAAAATACAGTAGAATCTCTGTTCACTAAATGCGGTACCTTTAAAGAAAAGCACGAGAAAAAAATTGCCCACGCAATTTATTTACCATCGATTTCGGATTGCTATAAATAGTCGATGACTGTCTTGAAACGATACCCTGCCTTGGACGCGTCCAGACCCTTTTTAGACAGACTCGATCCTACATTACTTACGTTAGATCCTACATTAACTTACAGCATTATCGTTGGCGGTCTTTTGCTTATTACTTTTATTTTACTGCATTTTTGGATCGTAGGTCTTTACAGATCCGATATGCTGTGTATTTTTTAGCATGGTTTTGTCCATGCGTTATAATGTTAAGATTGGTATTGACCAATCTACATTTTTCTTTGCGAGACGCCATCGTGACACTTGGATTTCTTGCTATCCGGGCCACGTGGTGTGGCATCACGTGCCTCGTATGGCAAGAGAGTCCAAGGTACGGAACTTGTTACGTGAACAGATTCATTGTACAATTCAATGTGCGATTCATTGTGCAATTTATTGGCGCTCGCATTGAAGCTGACGTCTTTTAAACCTGCTACACCTTGCTGACGAGTCCCAATAAGGACGAAACAGCTGTCCCTGGGTTGCAACCCTACTTTTATCGAGTTTCGGTCATGTTGGTGTCACGCAAAGTCAATTTTTTCATGTAGTATCAGCCTTGCTTGTTTAATATTGGGCAGAGGGACGAAAAACCATACCCTCTCCAGGTACAGGCCATATAAGGGAGTACACCCCTCCCCCGGGTGTTAAATCAAGCAGGTTTTCTTTCTCTACGCAAAGAAGGGGTTGCATTGCCCGGGTCAATTTCAAGTTTTTCGCCAACAGTGCAAATTCGATACAGGGCAACGAAGACCTATTTCTTTTCTGTTTGCTGTGAACAATCAATTTCTGCCGTTTGGGATGGGTGAATCAAAAGAAATACCTTATAGCAATGCACGTTGACAACGCGAAGAAAATTTACGTTACACAAAATTAACGCGAATTTTCCAAAAGTTAGGTTTACATATATCAAATTTACGTGAAATTGTCGTGAAAAGAAGAGCTGACATAAGGGGCGAGGTGAAATCTATGAAATGCAAACCGTCTCCACTGGTTCAAGGCGGCTTGAAAATCCCCATAGAGGTGACCATGCAGTGGGAGGATTAACACTT
>JAEMWC010000697.1:95000-107500 GCA_016490735.1 Pachyseris speciosa
CTAATTGCTTTAAGGAAATGGCGCTATGGTTATGAAAGAAAAAGTACTGGGATCTCACGCGCTTAATGGCTTTATTAAAAAAAATTAATGGGTGTCTTTACATCTGATAAAGACGAGGCTCATTTTACATCCGATTTTCTAGGCCAAAATAACCAAAATCTAAATTTTAGTGTAAGAATGGATAGATGGACAGTAAAGCTTTTTAAGCCGTTCAATAAATTCGCAATTCGTGTTTTATGAACGAGTGAATATGACCGCTTTGGAAGAGAACTGCATCGGGCTGAAAGCGGTTTCTTCCTTCCTTTTAAAAAAGGAACAAACTAGAGTGACTGCTACCTGCATTAATCTAGGGAATTTTTATGCATTTTTTTTTTCAACATTTTTCAGAAAACACTCCAAACGAAATTGCACCTGGAGAGATTGTACTTTCATACAAGTAACCTTTATTCAGACAATTATTTCTGTTAATACAACTTGTTACAAAAAATAATAGAAAAGAAACTTAGTAATTTAGTACTTTCTTGTAAACAATATTACCATAATGTTTTACTGTGATCTACTCTAAATCGTCTACCTGGAATTTTGGGTGTGTACTTGCACACTACTCCCACATCTTCAGAGTAATCACAGTTGTGACTACCCCAACCGCCATGACGACATTCGGCTATGCTTCGTTCATCACCCACGCAGTGTACATCGTCCAGCCAAATTTTGTTTGGTCTTGGGTAGCGATAATACCAGCCACAGCATTGTGTACTCCAAGCCCCTTCGGCGTAACCCAACATGCGGCAGATGACGTTTGCCTCCTGAATACCCCAGTAATCATCGCATATCGTTCCCCAAGTTCCGTTTAGCAACAGTTCCACCCGTCCTTGATTTATCGTCACTCCGGACTGCAGGCGAACCTTTAATTCTACAAAAAAAAAATAGGCGAGATTGCTTGCGCTGAATTGATTGCGAACGGGACTTTGAGCGAGATGCTCAACGAGTGTGCCAAATATCAGAAAGGTATCCCAAGAGTCGCTTGGCAGCGACGAAACAACAGTTGTCAAACTAGTCATTACAGTATTCACAAGTCAAGTTTTCACAAGTTATTCACAAGTTTTCACAGTTATTACAAAGTTAAATTAATAGCGATAAGGCGTGAACAGGGTGTAACGGAGCGGCTGTGCACAGTTAAACTGATTGAAGCTTAAAATACATTTACCTGGATGAGGTCCTGGTGCTAGGGTTGGACCTGTGTAAATTAAGGGAAGATCAGTGTACAATGAGCAACGGTCATCCACGCAGCATTTTCTTGGATAATACCATTTACCATTTCTTTGGATCATAAGTCACCTGTAACCTTAATGCCGATTTAGGTGTTACGATTTTGCTTACGACTATCGTATGCAACTTCTGTGAAGATGTCGCAGGTCTTATTTACACAACGCGATTCTTGTTGTAGTGGTGCGTAATCTAATCGTATGGGACAGTCGTTTAGCAAAAATCGTACCACGCAGATAAATTCCAGAAGATGCCACCCGTGGCAATGTTATTAAGGCCATTTCACCGTGAGCTGCTAAACGTTTAGTCTTGCTGTTTAATATCAGCTTAATTTACCTTGGTTTGGTGGGATAGAATCGTTTCTGCATATAATCCCTACGTCCTCGTAATGGCTACAGTCATGAACATTCCATCCATTGTGCCTGCAAGCAGCAATGCTTTGCTCGTCGCCACGACACTTCACATTATCCATCCAAATGATAAAGGAACTGGGCACCCTTCCATAGTATCTATAAGCGTATTTGACACTCTTTACGGCCGCAGAATAGTTGAGCATCTTGCACAGTACAGTAGCTTCTTCGAAGCCCCACTCGTCGTCGCAAATTGTTCCCCATTGACCTTGATGATACACTTCAACACGGCCCTCAAGTGACGAATTTGATCCTCTTAGACGAACCTTAACATCTGAAAGGAATATTTGGCATATGATCAATTGAATTCAGTTACTGGGCATGTTAGGAGTAAGTTTGTAAACGATAGCGGTCAGTGCAAGTTTATAATAATGCCATGAGATAAGATTGTGGTGTTATTCTAATACAGCTGAATTCGCTTCTTGCCAGACGACCATGACTACTGAGAAGCCAAAATCATGCTCCCTGGTTAAACGGCATTTTCGGTAAGCGGCTTGCAGCTAATCATGGGTGATTACAATCTACACGATCCACAGATCCACAACTTGTCCAAAAATAAAAGGGGCAAATAACAAAATGTACCACGTGTAGTATCGATTGAAAAGTGAATCGATTAAGTCGATGGCCTATAATTTCTGAAATGTTCCAAATGGAAGGGTATGTACCATTTCATTTTCCAACCAGAATTTCCGGATTTTCCGCGTAAATGGTAAGGACTCCAAATTTCACATTTGGACTATGTAAATCCTACAAAACTTAATTATTATTTAGTTTTACAATGTGTTGAATAATAAAACACATTAGTGTGAATGATATATGAATTGAATCATATATGAACTGCGGAAATGACATCAAATGAAGAATGATCCTCGCAGTTGTGAACGCAATTTATGCAATTGCGAAAAGAAGCCTGAAAAAAAAAAAAAAAATTCAGGACTTCAACGGGGTTTGAACCCGTGACCTCGCGATTACCGGTGCGATGCTCTAACCAACTGAGCTATGAAGGCTTCATAGCTCAGTTGGTTAGAGCATCGCACCGGTAATCGCGAGGTCACGGGTTCAAACCCCGTTGAAGTCCTGAATTTTTTTCAGGCTTCTTTTCGCAATTGCATAAATTGCGTTCACAACTGCGAGGATCATTCTTCATTTGAAATAAAACACATTAATTAGTTCGTTCATCACTTGACACAAGAATAGTTTGAAGTCAGGATCAGTGACGAACGCTTGCTTTTCTCTTTGTCTGCGTCAGTCGAGTACAACCGCAGAATAGCCACCACATTAGAACGGTGATGAGGCTAATTGATTCATACGTTAAACGTTCCCTTGACAAGTTTAATCTTTACGTTGGAGACATGATGAGCACGTTTAACGCGACGGCCGATCTTGGTTCCATCAATAGAGTAAAATATGTTTCGATGCATGGATAAAATTTTAAAATCGAAGGAGATGATATATAGAAACAGTTTAGAGCCGTTTTTGGCTCCATAGAAGAAAGTTATAGCGAAAATAATTTTCAGAAAAATAGAAGACATAGTGTGGATTCGTGAAAATGTGAAGCTTGTGGGATGTGGCTTGGAATGACAAGAATACCTTACAAATTAATGAGTCTAGGTAAGCTGAAAGCCACTCATTGGGGTACTATGGCCACATAGTAGCGGGTATTACCCCTTAAATCTACCAAATAAGGTTTGAGCCTGAGCATTGGCAGCCATTGACAGCTGTTTTACTCTTGTTAGGATTCATCATCACAGCATAGCTAACACCCAGGCCGAAGTGCCCACATGAATAAAACAAGCAATGAAAATGATGTGAAGCTTGTGGGATGTGGCTTGGAATGACAAGAATACCCCCACATACCCCCCCCCCCCCCCCCATAGTGCTCGTGTCCCTTTGAGGGCAAACAAACAAACCAGATCATGCAATAAATACTTCTAACTTTGCTTCAGGACTGTATTGTTGAGCTGACACTTTCACTTTCACAGTAAACTGAAAATACAGTAATTTTTGTTTTGCATTTTGAGAACATATAGTTCTCATAATTCTGCTGTAGTTGTAGAGAAAGCAATTGTTTGAGCATGAAAAATTCTTTGAGATTTATCTCACTGGTGCATATGTAGAACATATTAAAAGAGTACCTATGTGGTGTCCCTATTTTAAGTTTTAGTTTACCAACACTTGAATTCCTTTACCTGGAACAGGTGGTGGTGGCGGTCTGGTGCGTGTCACTGACAAAAGAGGGAAACGAGTGTGTTAACAGCAGAAGAGAAAACTTTGAAAATAGAAAGAAAAAGAAACATAGCAAGAAAACAAAACTAACTATTAAACTGAAAACCAGATTATGAAAAGAGACAATCATGCAATGTATTGTTCTGTCATGTAATCTCCTGCGCAGCCATTCTTTGTGTCATCACGCAACGCTTCGCCCGTTGTGGGGAGGAGAGTTGCGTGACGACAGAACGAACGGTTGTGCAGGAGACTAGATGACATACGGCCTTGAAACTGTAAGCAAAATATCGATTGCAATCATGTTAAACCCAGAAATTTACTGTTTAGCAATTCAGATATAGAACAGTATTCCATAGTTTGACAGAGTGACAGTAAATGGAAATTTCTTATCCACCATACGGTTTGCACATGAAACAATGCGGCATTTGACATCAGATCTGAAATAATTTTAAAAATAGAATAAAAACAAAGCAAAGCACGGGAAGTTTACCGTTACTGCAATTCTTCATGTCAGCTTTTAGTGCTACTCCATTGGGGCATGCGCACTGAAATCTTCCATAAGGGGCCAATAAGCAGAGATGGCTGCAACCACCATTGTTTATGCTGCAGGATGATCTGTTCGCAGGTGAGGCTTTATGAAAAAATAAAAGAGTGAGTGACTTTGTATGTAAACACTGACAGCTAAACACTGGGAATCTTTCCTACTTGTGCTAACGTCTTATTGCGCATGCTTAATGGCGTTCTTGGCTTTACAGCTTAGAGGTCCCACATTCTCGTACCCAGAGTATTCGCTCCCCTTGAACTTAAGTCCTGAAACTCTAAACTCTGGAAAGACCTGATCTGAAATTCCGGTATAACTGTGCATGCTCATTTATATAGTTCAGTGCTCTGTTTGCCTTCTGTTTTCCTTCCTGTCATTTGTACTGTTTGTGCAAGGCAAACAAAATCCTGTACCCGACGGATCTTCCTATAATCGTTCGTTTCTTCAAGCGTGCGCTGTAAGGAACGAAGACTCGTTGTATGAGATTGAGAAGACGCTTTAATGAGGAGTTTCTCTTAAACTTAAGTTAAAGTAATAATGTAGTTTAGCGTATGCAACTGTCCCTTCAGGCAGCCTTGAAGAAAAGGCCAAGTTCAAGAACACTTGAATGACGGTTAATAAAATATTAACTTTGGTGTACTTGAGGGTTACATCACTGGACGTAATTACCAGGCGAAGCCAAGCCTCTGTTGGATGGGAGAATGGCATACAGGCGCTTTGTGGCTGGGAGTTACCTCCAAGAACAACAACCACAGCAACAACAAAGTATTGTTGTCGCGCGCTATCGCATTCGAGAGCTTAGTGAATAAAGATATTTGTACGGTCATAAATTTTTGGTTAATTTCATTAAGGCCAGACTGACATAAAATACGGAAAATACTGCAGTTTTGTGTCCGAGTTTTCAGCACGGATATAGAACTTCAGGAACTGATACATCAGGGAAATAAACTTAGCATGCTGTCTTGTGATGTGACAGAAAGATCAAACGTTTCTAAGTCCAAGTTTCACAGTTTTACTCCAATGGAAGCCAATGGCTTTCAACGAGTCTTGAAACTGAGACATCTGCTGCTGTCTCATCACAGATGAGGTTATACTTTATCACTAAGTAATAAAACCATTTACTTTACTGCGCTTCTCAATCCGAAAACTCGGACACAAATATCGATTTTCCCAGTTCTAACTTTAGTAGCCTTAAATATCATCGCAAATCGCGATCTGTCTATGAAACGACAATCATGATGTAATTCCATCATCCACTAAGATCCTTGTCAACTTTCAGTGGAATCGATCCTTAAAGGAACAGCATCCCGATTCTGCGCATGCTAAAACTTTTGATTTTTGTTCATCCTGTCGCCATTCTCGTCCCCAGAGCCTCCGTTTCTTTTGGTCACGTGGTTGGAGAAACGGAGAGCTCTGGTAGCGGCAAGTACCGGATGTCCTAACATCCGGTAGCGCATGTCATATAGCCAAGATTTGTATTTGCTCGTGCTCAGATATGTATCCTCAGGAGGGAGTGACAGTCCAGCTTTCGCTTTTATGATGGCTGTATTGAAAGTTGGTTCGGCGAAGCTATGAAAGAGACTACATGTAATTTCATTGAAATTAGAAAATAACTTTAGGAAAAGGGAACAACAACTTGCCTTGCATGCAGTAGCTGTACAGAAATGAGACTGGCTGTGTATTTTGCCTTCGGGTTTCGAAAATCGCTGATATTGCAGCTTCTCCCGTTCGTGGTGGACCATTGATCTTTATACGAATGAAAGCAGTTGTGTTCTGGTAGTTTCGCCACTAAATGTGCTTATTCCCGACCTAAATGAAAAGTTGAAGGCACTACGTGTTGGCTTGAAGGTTTATAAGCAAGATAATCAAGACGTAATTCGATCAACTGGTGAGAATGTCAAATTCCCTTGTTGATTATTGTGCAAAATAAATCACTCATAACGGTAAGTGCAAACGAGTGGCTCTGGGGACGAGAATGACAGGAAGTGCGAAGTAATTAATCACTTAATTCTTGGTGTGCAAGAATTCTTATTAGCCAATGAAAAAATTCGAATGTTTTGGCGCGCCCTGAGCTACTCATCAACGTCATTTTAAGACTAGTGGCTCTGGGGACGAGAATGTCCTGTAGCGAATTCAAAAGATACGAGAAGAAACATTCTCGTTCAAAAATAAGTTTGCATCGTGCTCAGTTGAGTTCGATATTATCCTAAATCTTCTCAGAATTATAGATTTATGATACATAGTCACTATGTTCTTGTTTAGTTGCCATTTTCGTGCAATCAGGATTATTTGGAGTTGTTTTTATGCCGTTGGACGGAGGACCGAGAGGAAGAAAAACGCTATGGCGCCGGTCGAAGGCTTCTTTCTCCCGCCAGCTTCCACAAAAGCTCAGATAATCGTGAAAGGAATAAGCAGAAATGGAACCAGCAGCACAGCAGAATATATACAAAAATAATGCAATCCATGAGACATGAAAACGGCTAAAGGAATGGTGTCTGTATTCCACCGATACAGCCTTCGCCCAGCATTTGCTGTCGCTGGAGATGCGAAGAAGAGCAAGGTAAAGTGAAATCTTCGCCTGTCATCCGGCAAAAGGTAAACAAACAATGCATGCGTCTTCTAAGCAACTCAACAAAAAAAAAAACAACAACAACAACAACAAAATGCATGCGTAAAAATTCATAAGTGTAGTTACATTTGTAGTTATAAAATCATTTGGGTCTCTCCTTTCTTCCCGAACAACCGTTGACGAAAGGCCCGCGGGCTAACTCTAATATGACAAAGACTCTGGTTCCGTGAAAATTCATAACTCGCGTTTTATTCCTGCGTTTATAGTATTTTGCTCTCTTTGAAAAGCTACAGAAGTGCAGTATTTGAATTGCCGAACGACCGTTCATGAAAACGCTAAAGGAAGATCACAATTTGTTTCGAGTTAGTTAATAAAGAGCGTGACGAGGTTTTTGCTAAGCGGCACGTTTGAAAATTAGGAACGTTTAGAAATTTCTTAGCGGCGTTTTAATTCCATGTTCCAACATAATTTTTTACATGGTTTTAAAGCTCAGGGCAAGTTCTATTTGAAACCGTGACTGAATTTTTCTGCGCGAGGAAATGGAAAAGCCACAAACACTTACGCGTTTACACATATGAAGTCTTCACAGTTCACCGCAAGTGCTGTGAAATGACACAGTTTTTATGCTGTGTAAAAAACTAAAACTTGAGTTGTATTTGTCTTTGAAGAATGATTTATTTTAAGTGTCTTTGCAAAGCTTCACAAACGTAGTTTCTGTATTTCCGATGGACCGTTAAAGTATACAGAATCAATCGCGTTTCTTACCGAAAAAATATCAGTGAGGTAAATTCACGAGATAGATATAACGCGAGCAAATAATAAACAATTATTGGGCGAGGTTGAGCAAAATATCGTGATTTGTCAGTGGCGAGCAGTTCAATTATTTGCCGAAGCCGAAGGCTGAGGCATCTAATTGATCTGCGAGAGACACTGGCAAATCACGATATTTTGCGAAAACCGAGTTCAATAATAGTTTTATCATTCGATCACCGAGTTTGTTTTTCATAGCGGAGCTCCGACGGCCCGAAGGGCCGCCAAGCGAAGCACCATTGTTAAGAAAATATGGTGACCCATCTATTCGGCAAAATTTGGTTTTGGCCACCGTACGTACGTACGTACGTACGCCCCTACGTCCCATTAACTGTGTGTTGTAACCTGCGTTTTGTGTCAGAATGGGCTCCTGTTTGTGTACATCTTGTGTACATCTTTTGATATTGGACCAGTAGTACGTGACCATGTCGCGGGCCCAAGTTAAGACCTCATCGAGGAAGCCAGACTTAGGACACCCAAACCAAAACGAGCCTTAATTTTTCGCGCGCTTTCTGTGACTCGAGATTTCACATTCAGTTGGTTTCTTCATTTTTAGCACAACAACTTCATTTTCGAAGTTCTGTCTTCTAATTCGCGTAAAAGGCATAAAAATCAAGAACTACTTAAAAGATACCATGGAAGGTGAATTTTCAACTCATAAAATGGAAGAGCAAACCATTTTTCTCAGGAAATTCTTAAATTTTGGATCCACTTGTATGGTGCCCGAATTGTGTGGTTGAAAACTAAATGATTCAACACTTGAAGGGCTTGTTCACTTTACTGCGGCATCTTGTAGCTCACCACGAAAGTTCACTTAACAATTCACCGGCATTAATGGGAGGAACGAGTAGCTCAAACTTGGGAAGAAGTTCTTTCTTTGGACAAACCGTTTGCTATTTTTGTAGATGCGTGTTTTTACTTTAGTGGATTTGTAGAAAGCTTGACAACACAAGTAACTTAAATAAATTGAAGCTTAGCATTTGAGGTTTAATCGTTGTTACCTTTGTTCAGGAATGAAACTTGTATTTTTGTCTCGACTCGACATAAATAACAATCTACTCGTTTTGGACACAAAGAAGTAGCTAGTCGAATTGTTTCTTTGCTGTTTTGCTTGCAAGCGAACAAGCCTTTTCCTCCGCTTGGCTGACTGTACATGTTTTTCGATGTCAGTGTTTCTATAGTGTTAAGAACTGAAAGAAACGCTTGCCCTTTTGTTATTAACACGTAATCACAATGAGTCCTCGTAAAGTATGTTTTATGTTTTGCGCCACGAGGCGGAGGGCAATTTCAGCAAATTTCTGAAAACACAAGTGATATTAATCCTTAATTTTACTCGGCCCCATGCGACTACATATCCAAACTATCAGGATTGTTTTCCTTTTTCTCTTTTCTACATCATTTAAGCTTATGTCTAAGCTTAACGTACTACGAAATAGGTGTGTTAAGTCCGGGCTAAAAGATCAAACAATTTCATCCAACGTCGTGTTAGTCATACATAACGTTTGGTGGCTAAACGCATAACAATGTTTGACCAAACAGCGGACCAAGCGAGTCCAAAACATGATTTTTGCGTATTATCGTTGAAATTTTCGACGTTGTGTGCTTTATTTGGTTCCTTTTTACCGTTTGTGTACGATTTGTTTGTTGGGGTGGCTAAATGATCAAACATTTGTTCGTAATGCGAAATTTTGGATGATCTAAATCAAACATGGAAAGCCATTTAATGCATTATTGTGAGAGGTGGCTAAACATGCTCTTCCAACGATGTTGGATTTAAATATTTGATCGTTCTTAGATTGTTAAAATTGTTTTCGAACAAACACACGCGTCGACTGCATTGTTTTCTTGTAATGTTATGAGGTTTTTGAACCGCAGTCAATTCCTGTTGACTGCTCTAAACATAAAATATTGGCGCAAGGAAAGCCATGCGGTGTTGCTCAATACCAGTAAAATATAATAATCATCGAGCTCCGCTTTTAGGCTTGGCTAAATCTATATATTAATTATTTTCGGGAAGCGAGAAACGATCTGCCATCTTTCACTGGATTTGAAGAGCTTGGACGCGTGCACACAGCTACGCATGAGCAGAATATTATTTACAGCAAAATCACATTTGGACAGTACTGCGCACGAGCAGACCATTATTTATAGGCAGTTATTTGTAGGTGACGTGGTAGGCTCTGGGCCAATGAAAAGGACAGTTCTATTGTTTTTTGACAGAAAACAGATGACGTTAGCGAGTGCGCATTTTCGGGATAGTGTCCCTTAAAAATTCGGAGATTGGAAGCTTGAAAATTTTTGGTTTATGAATTTATTCATATGCAAGTGTCCTGTACGACCTTTAAAAAGGAAAAAGTCATGACTTCTATGGTACCCTGTGTTTTTCCAAGTCCACAGTGCATTTCGAAATCAATTTCGTTGTTTGACTCGGAAAGACTTATTCCACTGGTTTAAATTCTTTTGCAATTAACAAATAAAGAAAATTCGCCTGTGATCTGTTCTGTTGTAAAGCACGCTCTATCCGCTTCCTAAGTGCTTTGCAACAGAACAGATCACAGGCGAGGCTTCTTTATCCGTTTTATAATAAAGAATTTCTTAATTTCCTCACGCATTCGGCTAAATTTTCGGAAAACTTTATTTTCCAAAACCTAGCGTCAGCCGTGCATCTTTACTCTGATAAGGTACGCTAAAACCGACCAATCACAATCCTCGTTAAAATGGTTCACTGAAACATTTTATTGGTTACAACAGAGCAAAGCTGTCAAAATGTCAAACCATCAAAGTTCAGAAACCATCAAAGTGCAAGTAGTTTTTATGGTCTAAAATCGGGAACAAAAAGCTAGTGGTGGAAACCTCAGTCTACACACAGCACACGTGAATTAAATAAATTGAAGCTTTGAACATTTGGTTTAATCTTTACTTTTGTTCAGGACTGAAACTCGTATTTATCTCTGGACTGGCGCCTGTTTCTCAAAACCCCCGAAAACGTTTCGGGCCCGAAAAACTATTTTGCATGTACTGGGTTTGTTACCAGAAATTCGATTTCTAACATTTTTAATTATCTTTTAAGAAAGCACGCTATTCTGATGAGAGGATTTATTGTTATTTAGTTTATTTTGCTTTCGCTGATAAGAGTATAAAAACCAACGTAAAAAATATTTATTCTTTAGTTTCAAGTTCAATAATCCGAAAACACAACCTGTTATTACTTATTGAAGCGTCAATTGTTCTGTAAGATCATAACTGTAATAAGCACTCAAGCTGTAACTCAACCTGTTGGAAACCGTTATCCACCTGATAGAAACTGTTATCCACCTGTGTGGCTTTTGAGAGTAGTTGATGTTGTAAACGGTAAATTCCGTTATAGCCAATCGTTGTTTTACAACTGTATCAGGTAATGATTAGTTATGATTTCTTAATGACATTACTTCACCACGTAAGATTGTAGTTTTCGCATAAATAGAAGCGAATTGTAGTTATTTCTTTGGTTAAATCCTGGGTTATATCCTGGGTTATGTCCTGGATTATATCCTGGTTGCCTCCTGGACGTCCTGACTATGTTCTGGATATATTTGGTTATGTTCGGGCTATGCCCTTGGTGTAGTCTTGGATTAAAACTCTACGTTGGAGCCAAGTTCTGAGTGAGATTCTTGTCTCGAAGATATTCGCTTGCCGTAATAGATCCCGGCCTCACCGCAGCCAGCGAGTTCCCCCGGATATACAGAGTTTCCCCCAGGTTTTACAAAAGGGCTTTCCCAGGCCAAAAACCTGTTTCCACACTGGTGAAAAAGCTGTTTTCACACTATAAAATTGAGAAACACATTGGGCTAGTTTGTTCAAAACGCTCGTAAAAATCTATAGAAACCTACTTGAAAAACACTTCTCGGGCCCGAAATGCTTTCCGTAGTTTTGAGAAACGCACGCCTGGATGTAAATAATAATCATCTACACTCGTTTTGGATGGAAATTTTATAAGTAGTTGAATTGTTTGTTTGTTTGGCCTGCGAAGGAAAGTGTTTTTACTTCGCTTGGCTGACTGTTTTTCGACGTGCCTCAATGTTAAGAAAATTTTACCCTTATGTTTTTAACACGTAATTGGAATGAGTCCTCGTAAAATTAAGGGTTAATATCACTTGTGTTTCCAGAAGTTGCTGAAATTGCCCTTGTAGCTGCGTGACTAGGACAATTTCAGCAACTTCTAATTCTTAAAACACCCGTGATACTAATATCATGCTGTTATTTGTGGTGTCACTCACAGATGCATCTTCCAAATCCATTGAGGCTAACAGGTAGTTTTCATACTCGTTTTCTAGGTCGTACAAGATGTCTGACTCAAAATAAAAACCGAGAGAAAAATTCGGAAATTTGTCGGCCAGTTTTCATTTGGGTCGACTCAATGCCGTGAGACCGTAGCTGGCCGTGATCTGTACTCTGATAAAGTACGCTGTTTTAACCAATCAGAGCGCGCGTTGTTTCAAAACTTAATTATAAACGTAAGTAAATGTAGCAATGATGGTTTAATGACTTTTGTGCGATAAAAGTGAATATCTAATGTAAGAGACCCAGATTAGAACACTTGTAACAAGGAAAAGCTGCCCACGTGGTAGCCTGGCTTGAATTCATTTGCGTAGTATATCATGCTGCGATATTGTTTTTGTTTTGTTTTGTTTTTTTTTTA
>JAEMWC010000697.1:112500-187500 GCA_016490735.1 Pachyseris speciosa
TAAAGGTTTGACGAGATCAATGTTTTTCTTGAGCTCCCGTTCAGCTTGGCAACTTCAATTCTCTCGTAGAGAAAATCAGTCCAGTAAATCAGACCACTAGTCCATTCAACAGCCAATCCGTTCACTTGACCCAAGTCCTCTCTTATTGTAACCTTGATTGATAAAAGAAAAGGAAATATTATTATTATTTATCTTTGACAGTCATCTGACACAAGAAGAGATAGAAGGAGGGAATGTGGATGCGAACCGTCCCTTCTTTGTTTGTTTGTTTGTTTGTTTCGGTTTGTTTTTATTTTTGCTGTTCGCTTGTCAGTCCATATATCCGGTCAGGAAAAGTGTTTTGTGGTATTTGCTGTGATGGGTGTTCCTTTCTCCTAGATCTTTTCTTCTCCTCGTATTTTAGTGACAATCACAAACTTCTGTTAGAAATAATCAATCTTAATTTTCATTTATAGAAAAAAGGAATTGATTGATTTAAAAAGGCCAAATGCTTAATCATTAATCTCTGTAGATAACTGGAGGAATCAACGAAAAGTATCATGTTCAAATAAATTCCAAGCTTTCGAATAATAGTTTTAAACAACTGTTGTGTGAAGATTTTTCCACTCGCAATACTACATATCTACTAATGCTGTTTCCGATATCGAGTATTTCACCCCTTTATTTGACACTCCCCCACCCCTCCCCAACACCCCCCAAAAAAAAAACAAAAAAAAAAACAAAACAAAAAGCGACGACAACAACAACAATGAACAGCAGTTGATTACCTCAGTTTTCAGAGTATCGATATTCATTCTGTTTATGGTCCACACGGCATTGTCACTCCAATATATCATCCTTTCTCGGTAATCAATGTCGATGGCACCAGCTTGGACAAGGCCAGACTTTACTGTCTGCATATCAACGTACGAGTGATTGGATTTCTTCAGGTCGATGCATTTAATATTATGTTCGTCGATGAAATATAGACTAGACTCGTTCTTACAGCCGTGTGTATCTGGATAGATAAAAGAAAAATACTCAATATCAACTAACTGTACATGCAAAATCGACAGAAGTGAATTAGAATGTGAGTATCCACCGGACTAAATTTAAGAGAACATCTTGGGTCGACGATGGAAGCGCGCTGTCTAATTTAAATTCGTCCCCATTCACTGAGCTAGTATTGTTCAAAACCATAGGTTGCCTTCATTTTTAAGGCGAGTTGAGACTTTATTATCGGCGTTTTTATTCATTTTCCTTTAATACATCCTCTGGCAGAGAACACAAATGCAAATACAACATGTGTCAAATACACAAACGCCGGTGCAATATCCTAACAAACGGCCAAGCCAAGTTACAACAGCCCATTTTACAGTTGCGTGCTCAGTGAGCTGGTCTTTGACTGCAAACGATAGAAACCTCGGCTGTCTTTCTCATGCAGATGTGGACTAGTTAGCATAAGAACAACATGATTTACCTAAGACAAGCAGTGACGTCTGTATCAAATTAAAACTACAGGTCACATCCAGCCTCGTTCCATTCATAGGCCAGGTCACTGCATGTCATAGACCGTACAGTCATAGACTGTGGTGAAAACCCACCAAATATTGTGTTTTATTTCTTCTTAAGCATTTCAGCGGTCCGGAATCCTAAATCCTTGAATCTGATTGGCTGGTGGTCGCGCAGAAGCGGTTCTGATTTTCCCCTTCGGACCCCTATTACGGACCGCTGCAGACTTTGAAGCAATCATGGGAGCGAGCGAGAATTTTCATCAAAGTGAAAGACAAAAAAGGCATAAATGGTGTTTTATACTAACCATGATTGGCTGTTAAGTGGATGAAGAAACAAGCGGGGGAAATAAATATCGTTGCAATTTCTGAAAAAGGCGAGTATACTCAAATGAGTACACATCCGAATTTAATTTCAAAGTTGTAGCTTAGCATGTATATATTAGTACTGGCTGGGCGCTGTGAACGCCATTTCGGGTTGTCATTCTTTGTTTCTCTTCTATAATCGAGGTCTTTTAACGATTTAATCGAACAAGAAAGTATACGGTGGTATTTTGTTGTCATGACATTCCGTCTCAGTAGTGTAGCATGTACAACTTTCAGTGCACTTGTTGTTGTTGTTCGTTGTTGCAGCGATAACCGTAGTTTTAATTTACGAGCTTTACCACATTTTACTACGTTTCATCGATTTCTTGCCTTTGCATTTTACACTTTTTCAATTCTTAAATCGACGTTTTGTTAAGTATAATTCAAGAAGAAACGAATTGTCCGTTATCGTTCAATTTAGGCCTTTTTGTTGAGGCGAAGGTTTCACCGGGAGTCACTATCTTCTGTTGCATAATACTAGCAAACCGGTTAAAAATCTGCCAAGTGCCAAGTGTCACGTCTAAGGCGTGATTGTCACGCCTGCGGATTGAAAACCTCGATGTCACGCCTACTCATGCCTGTGTTTCAATTTCTCACGCCTAGTAGAAACGTTAGAGCCATTACAGCATTGACTGACACATTTTGAAAAATTTATTAATTATTTAAAGAAACTTAAACCAATGAGAGAAAATAAAAGTCGTGTTCACCTTAAATGAGCTTTAATTTTTTTTTTATTTAAGTAAGATGAGACAAAGCAGAATGTCTAGGTGGGCGAGACTAATTACATGGTGTATTTGTTATGAAAAGACCATGAAATGCGGTAAAACTGAATTAACCACTGAAAGATGAAGGCAAAGCCAAGGCGATAATACTTCATGCCGACACAAATTACGTTAAAAACTTTATTATAACATCTCGATCCACGGAACGATGCCGAAAAGATCGTAGGGGATCGTAAGCCTAGCTGGGAAACATGATCGTTTCAAATTCTCCTGGATGAAATAATTGACTAACAAAGGGCTTACCCAAATCAAAGGTAGCAGACTGCAGTACAATTTCAAGAACCTCCTGTAGCCAGAATGGCTGGGGCTTTATTCGGCATCCGAATACATGGTGAGTTATGTTTAAACAATCGTAAACTCCACTCGTATAAGAAAGATATTGCCGTTTTAGCCGATAATTTTATAAAATAACAAGAGGCTACAATTAGCCTAAACTCGGGCTTGCAAAAAACAGTATTGTATCCCTAACTGGAAGTCTGTCTTTCTTACATCGGACGCATTGTGTTTAGCTTGTGTTGGAGTCTATTTCTTTAGACCCCTATCAACATATATTCCTCTAAAATACAGCTCAACCATTGAGAACAATAATTATAACACTTGTAAAAAATATTTCTAAAAGAACAAGAAAAAGAGAAACAGAAAAAATAAAGCCCGTGATATATACCACTAAAAGACATCGAACCCGAGTTAGCTGCGTCACAGGCAGGAACAATGACCTTTAGGCCACAGAGGTTTATCATTATGCAAGGTGATAAAAATAGTGTATTGATTCCAAAAAAAACTAAGCACACTTGTTTTCGCTTCGATGGATAATTGTTTGAGAAAGGAAACGCTTATCGAACGATGTAGGTTTTTTTCGCATAAATGTGAATGGAGTCTCGGTGAAATGTGAGTAGAAAATTAATTAGCAGAGTGAAACTGTTTACAAATACGTCAATCCAGGGTCATCTGAAACACAAGAAAGGAACGTTTCTGGACAGTTTCAAGCCGCTAGTACATTTGTAAAAACTAATCGCTTATCATTCAAAAATTAAAGTCCAGAAATTGAGATATTGTGGGAAAATAGTAAATTAACTACCTGTCAAACAAAATCTCAGGGGTGTGTGATATCCCGTACTTGAGTTATTCAACAAAATGTACATCTCAATGGAGCGGATACGGGGAACACGGCAGTCCATCTGGAGTTAAATTTTGGTCATGTTAAAAGCTTTCTTCTCGCTGTTGAACTTGCAAACATTCGTATAGACACTTCTCTTAACATATTAGTTGTTCAGACCTCAAAAACACTAGGTGAATCGACGTTTTCCGATACGTGACAACAAGTATCATTCTTGCTGTTGATATGAGATTTATACTTCCGAATCACTCGGCCGTGAAAGGTCAAACTCCCTTTGTCTGTAGTCTCTAAGTTTTGGCGCTCCCCTCGCGTCGCGTCTCCTCGCAACTTCGCGCGCGCACGTGTCTTTCGCCCGCCCCACAATCCATCGCCAAAATTAGAGACTACTCGCAGTCTACTGAAGCAGACACGAGGAAACACGGCAGTCCATCTGAAGTTAAGTTTACTCATGTTAAAAGCTTTCTTCTCGCCGTTGAACTTGCAAACATTCGCATAGACACTTCTCTTAACATATTGTTTGTTCAGACTTCAAAAGACACAAGGTGAATCGACATTTTCCGATACGTGACAACAGGCATCACTCTGTTAAAAATAGTTAGCGCTTGCGCAGAAACGCCGGAAGTGCACTTTGTGGATGATACTCGACGACGAAAAAGAATAACCGTCGGTAATCTTAGACCCGGGCGACGCGCGAGACGCGCGCAGCCCGAGTAATAATATTGTACATTGATATGATTCTTACTAAACAACTACGTCGACATCTATTTCTAAATTGCCACGGTTTTAAAATGGCCAGTTTGAATATTACCAGTCTTTAAACGACCTATTGTATTATCTTATAAATATTCAAAGCATCGATCGATGTACTCGGAACATCTTCGGAAGTCTTCGGAAAATCTTCGGAAGTCTTCGGACATCTTCGGATATCATCAGAGCCCTACGAAAAATCCTGACACTCTCAAAGTTGGCAGGTATAGTACAGATGGTTTTCACTTGACGTCATAAAAAGCTAAAATTCAAAAGTAAACAGACTTTTGCATTTTTATCTTCATCATGTAAAAGACACTTTAGAAATGTATCTGCTTGCATGTTTCTAGCTCGGTAGCTTGTTTTGTTTTGAAAATAGAGCAGTTTGAATTTTAGAGTTTTTCACAGTGGGTGACAAAAAGATGTCTGCTCACAAGCATGCCACTCACATGAAAATATCGATTCACCGTGTGTTTTTGAGGTTTGAAAAGCCAACATGGTAAGAAAAGCGTGAATGTTTGAAAGCTCAACAGAGAGAACAAAGCCTTGAGATAGCTAAAGTAAGCAACATATTTTTAACTCGTTTCAGGCCGCCATCTTGGTGTTCCTCAGAGGTACACCAAGATGGCGTTTCCATACAAAACACTATAATTTTGAGTGGTACATTTTGCCGAATAACTCGAGTACGGGATATCGCTCGGCCCTGAGACTTTGGCATGTTGTTTATTTATTACTCTTCTATAATACCACAATTTCTTGACTTTGTCTATTGAATGGTTGATGATTTCATTTTTTCACTTCCCTTACTGAAAACGATCTATAAACTTACCTCTAATACAGTTCAAGTTCCTGACTTAAAAGTGCCTGTTTAAATTCTCCATGAAGATTTCGTTAATTAATTTTTTTTCCGTAGTAAGGCAAGAAATTTGAACTAAACTTTTGTTCTGTAGTATTTTGTCTTTCACCCAATAAAGAACGTCAATGTAAATTCGCGCGTAATAAACGGAGTTTTCCCGTCCTAGATTGATTAGTCCGCCAATAAACCAGTTTTCCCAATACGGACCTCCCGGTCGGCAAATAACATATATGTAATAGTTTTGGTATATCTACCTTCTGTTTTATGACGGAGTTAACAAGTCAGCCTTATATATTCGCTTTTGGCACAGCGATATCGAAAAATAGCAATGAAAACTTTCTACGAATTAAAAAGTTGCTGGTTAATTGGCAAATTCCTTAAGATCTTGAGGCAATTTTCTCAATGCAGGTAATTTTCTTAGCTGCCCTACATGAAGGGCTCCCTTGAGGGGTCTGCTGCTCTAGAATACTGGGGACTCAAATTTTATTGTGACGTCACCAATTTCAACGTTTGTTGTTTTTCTCGCGACCGTAACGAGTTGTAATCGGTAGGTACTCGGTTTATAAGTGTGTTTTCGAGCCAGTTTTCACTACAGAAGCTCCCAGGCTGGCATCATTAAGCTGGAATGGAGAGTAGAGGCAAACCTTTGAACGAAGCCAAAGGTGAGAGATAATTTCACAACGACTGGGACGCCAAAAGTGGTCGTGTCGAGTCATGGCAGCTCAGAAGTGAAGTTCGTCTCTCAAGGCGTTCTGTGATGGATTCTTGGACCTAGCAAGGCAATTTTGGCGAGATTTGACTTGCAAAGAACACAATATTTACAATATTTCGCTAGTAGGTCCGAGTGGCTCCACACTTATAAAAAAATAATCTAGAAATTGCTGATGGCGGGACTTCCATTTCGCTCTGGCAGTTTCCCAGAATGCAATTCGGGCGCCAAAGAGGAATGCAGAGGCTTTCAAAAGTGGTTCGAATAAAATGGCTGATGCTCGACTCGCTGTAGGCGCGAGAGGCAGAATCGAAGGTAAATGCTCAGTCATGAGATTGAAGTTTTTTGTCATTAGGAAATTTTGCTTTCAAAAGGAGATTTTAAATTAAAGAGGTTAAAGCAAAGATGTGTGATTTTCGCTTTGCTAAATGGGGCATAAAATGAACATTTGTTGTTTTGCTTGAAAAGGAACAACGGTATGGAGGGGTAACCGAAGGTTATCCTTAGTTAATTTGCCCTTCAGGCCTAAAACTTTTACTGGTTGACACTAGAAACAGGCCATCATAAAAAGCTTTCTAAATTTGAGAATGTGGCAAAGCTTGAGAGTGGTACCCTGTCTATCGTACGAATTCGTACGATTCGTACGATTAAAGGGTTAAACGAAATACAGTGGCAATATAAACAAAACTGGCCAACAAAAGGCAAGCAAGGATCTAAATAAGCTCTTTTGTTTCCCGTTCTATTGAGATATTTCCAGTAATCATGAAAAGGCGTGGAAATCACCGATATGTTTTGACGGGAATAACAAACAAAAGGACGGGATAACACTAACTATTCTTGATGAGGAGTTTGGTCCGCAGTTTCTTATTTAGGAAAACCGGCAAAAGCTACGAAACGTGTCGCAATTCTTTCCACTGTATGAGCGTCTCTGGAGACTCTCACTAAAAAGCTTTCGATTCCCCCCACTCCTCCCTTGCCAACCACCTTTCAACTGAAGAGATTAGTAAAAATCGCTCCTCGTAATGGGTATAGACAGGAGCCCAGTGATGGTTCCCGGTATAGCTTTGTCACTGTTCACCGTAGAACTGATCGATATAAAAGGACTGAATCAAGAAATTAATTAAGAGCAGGTCTCCGAGATGGAAATGGAAATTTTAACCCCCCTTCATTTTTTGTGTGGAGGTAGGTTGCCTGGGGAATGAACGAAAATGGCCATATAAGGGTCACCAGATGTATGGTTGTCATACCCGCCTCCAACCCATGTTTTGAGCGCACATTTTACTCTGAAATGGCCAACAAATATGAGTCTATTTCTAGAATAAATGTGAGCCAATTCAAACGACATTCCACCAGGAGGTAGGGCTATTCCTCTACTTTCAAACAAAATAATGCTGTTACAAACAACTAGAAAATAGTGCCTTTACTATGTTGCCTGTCGGCCATTTTGACAAATATAAAAGACAAGCTCGATCAGTTCCGCTATTTCTCCAAAAGTACTCTCTTCCCAGACACCAAATTCGCAGCAGAGTTTAAACAGATATTAGAGTTTCTAAATATCAGAAAATCTACTTTGGGAAAATTATATTTTGGCCATGGGCGACAAACACATTTGGTGCAAATATGAATAAATTCCAAATTTGGCCATTTTCAGACTGCATTGGTTTGCTCTAAAAATGATTAGGGTGGGCGTTTAAGTTCTAAACAAATTTTCTATCATCTTGTCTGTAGGCTAAACTTGATGTATGATGCTTTAGATCATTACGATTGATGAAAACGAAGTTTTACAGAAAGCGTACCTTGTAAATTTTGGAAATTTATGCAGCATACTATTATCGCGTCCATTTCTCTTTTCGCTCGTCTCTCTCGAGCATTTCTACTGCAGGCTCAAAAAGTAAGACCAATTTCCCAGTTTCTCCCATTGAACATCGACTCAGTAGGGATGTTTCAGCTGTTATAAACCACGGATGATGGTGGATTCGATCCGCATGTACTTGATAAACACGTTCGTGGTATTTGTGGTTTCTGCCTTTGATGCTGTAAAATCCATCCATTGGGGTTTACTGAGGAAATTATATGAATCACGATTTTATGCACTAAACAAATACTCGCTTGTAAAGACAAAGAATAAAGCATTCGGCAATAATCGAGCCATACATTGTCTTCAGTCGCCATGAAGTTGTTGTCGGGAAGTTTCGGGAAGACGTGTAGACCGGAAATGGAAGGAAGGGGAGACTGCTGACAGGATTTCCGACACAAACTTCGTGTTACACTTATGAGCCAGAATAACCATATTTACTCGGGCTTCCCGCGTCTCGCGGGTCGCCCGGGTCTAAAATTACCGACGGTTCTTTTACTTCGTCGAGTTTCATCCACAAAGTGCACTTCCGGCGTTTCTGCGCAAGCGCTAACTATTTTTAACAACTCACAGCAAGAGTGATGCCTGTTGTCACCTATCGGAAAATGTCGATTCACCTTGTGTCTTTTGAAGTCTGAACAAACAACATGTTAAGAGAAGTGTCTAGGCGAATGTTTGCAAGTTCAACGGCGAGAAGAAAGCTTTTAACATGACCAAAATTTAACTCCAGATGGACTGCCGTGTTTCCTCGTGTCTGCTTCATTGAGATGTACATTTTGTAGACTGCGAGTAGTCTCTAATTTTGTCGATGGATTGTGGGGCGGGCGAAAGACACGTGCGCGCGCGAAGTTGCGAGGAGACGCGACGCGAGGGGAGCGCCAAAACTTAGAGACTACAGACAAAGGGAGTTTGACCTTTCACAGCCGAGTGCCTGTTGTCACGTATCGGAAAACGTCGATTCACCTTGTGTCTTTGAAGTCTGAACAACTAATATGTTAAGAGAAGTGTCTATACGAATGTTTGCAAGTTCAACTGCGGGAAGAAAGCTTTTAACATGACCAAAATTTAACTCCAGATGGACTGCCGTGTTCCCCGTATCCGCTCCATTGAGATGTACATTTTGTTGAATAACTCAAGTACGGGATATCACACACCCCTGAGACTTTGACAGGTAGTTTGTTTACTATTTTCCCACAATATCTCAATTTCTGGACTTTAATTTTTGAATGATAAGCGATTAGTTTTTACAAATGTACTTGCGTGACTTGAAACTGTCCGAGAAACGTTCCTTTCTTGTGTTTCAAATGACCCTGGATTGACGTATTTGTAAACAGTTTAACTCTGCTAATTAATTTTCTACTCACATTTCACCGAGACTCCATTAACGTTTATGCGAAAAAATCCTACATCGTTCGATAAGCGTTTCCTTTCTCAAACAACTATCCATCGAAGCGAAAACAAGTATGCTTAGTTTTTTTTTAGTCAATACACTATTTTTATCACATTGCATAACGATAAACCTCTGTGGCCTAAAGGTCATTGTTCCTGCCTGTGACGCAGCTAACCCGAGTTCGATGTCTTTTAGTGGTATATATCACGGGCTATTTTTTTTCTGTTTCTCTTTTTCTTGTTCTTTTAGAAATAATTTTTACAAGTGTTATAATTATTGTTCTCAATGGTTGAGCTGTAAAGCAATTTTGTAATTTTAGAGGAATATATGTTGATAGGGGTCTAAAGAACTAGACTCCAACACAAGCTAAGCGCAATGCGTCCGATGTAAGAAAGACAGACTTCTTTCTATTCTTTTGTTTAGCGCTAAATTAGGGATACAATACTGTTTTTTGCAAGCCCGAGTTTAGGCTAATTGTAGCCTCTTGTTTAACATAAGACTTTTTAACGTTTGGTGGTGATATTATAACCAATGGTTTTACAAGATTGGATCGGGCAGTTATATAGTAAATCTGACTCGGAATTTTTGCGACTTGAATCGTTGTTGGATTTAAAAGGCCTTGTTCTAACTTATTTTAAGATCCTCTGTGTAGATAATGTCAAATCTCAATGTCAGTATCTGGGCAACCAACACTTCAAATTCAAAGTGCTGCACGTTTGACCCGGGCAGGGGTACTCCCCAGCCAGGGTATGTTTTTCAGGGTCTTGAGTCCTAATTAACCAGGGTATGCAATTTCGCTATTTAGCGTCTTCAACAGGTGTCTTTCTGGACCAGTGGCGTTGAACACAGTGTGAACGTTTGTCGTGCGAGCTCTACGTGACCTACATGTGCCTGTACCAACAACATTTTCAAAAACATCGAATTCTATGATGTCAGTTATAGAAAAATACTTATTGTATGTGAAATGAAAAATAATAGAATAAAGGTTACGAATAATTAAAGGTCTCTATTCTTCAACAGATTATAAAGATTAACGGATTTATAATGGAAATTGAACTGAGTGGAGTGCAAATTCGTAGACTACACGTGATTTGAAATCAGGAGTATGATTTCAGACCAAAATTGAATGACACAAAGTTCAATTACCATTTTCTTACACCCATTTTGAAATCATACATTTTTTTTCTCAATATTATCATTTGTTTATTCACATCAGGAAACCAAGGTTATTTTTTCGATAGGTTAGAAAAGGATGCGATTTAAAACAAAAAATAATGCGATTCGCGAATAAATTCCACTGTCGAGAGGCAATCAGATTGGATACATTCCCAGTGATTTCAAAATGGGTGTAATAATGTCTTACAAAGGGTTAGGGTCTGAAAGCCTCGCCAGCACATCTCCACCCAAATTTCCATTAATCCCACCCCCACCGCCACCATTGTTCTAACTATTACAACTGTTAACTGGAATTGTGCTATTTTAGCGGAGACATCAAAAAATGGGATGAACTTCGTGAAATACAGTCCCTGAAGTGACACGAACATTAAATTAGTTTAAATGTCCACATACTGTTACTGTCCCAGTTGCATTTGCTAAGCTAGGCGTAACCCTTATAATTTCTGCACTGTATGATGTTCATAGGTTATTGAGAGTCACTGAAAGGAGTTCTCAACAAGCGGTGTACAAACAAAACAGTTTTCATGCTGTAAGTAAAGACTACGCCTTTGATATCAACTTTAGCACACCCCTGCTTTCAGAGGCAAATAAAAGATACTACTATCGTAAAGGTTAACAGGGCATTAACATACAGTGTATATGGCTCCCATTGTCTTCCCGAAACGCCCCGAATGCCACAGGGTACTTCAGGTATAAACTTTTCAGAGTAAGTTTGGGCTGAAGCTCCTCTCTGTGCAGGGAATAGATGTTTAACGGGCTCTTGTATGTATAGCAGCAGCTCTCAACTAACTCGTCTGGTACTGCTGCTAGTGTAGCATTTTCTCTCCGTTCCTCCGTAGCTGGCTTAACTGCATCTGGGACATTCTTCTGACTGGTGCCCATGGGAGAGAAGTATATAGACGTTAAGAAATTATCAAGGTCAAATAATCGCTTGCCATCCTGGCCACGAGCTCGTTTCATCTGCCTGAATACATCCTCACCGCTGATTTTCTTTCCGGTCCCCTCACTAAAATTTTACTTCAGATCTGCGAACCGCACTTGATCTTCTCGCAGTTTTTACCTAGTCCGTGGGCTTCCACATGCCTGGTAATTTCTCTGTCGCGTTATAACGTTATATCGCTTCCTGTGCAATCCCCCCACCCCCCACCCCTCCTCCGCTTCCCGTGAAATTTGCAAACGAACAGCTTTCCATTCATTTGCCGTCAGTTTATTTTCTTGGGACTGCTACGATATGCATTTTAGCTTCAGTGCTCACAGCATTTTTAATTTGGCATTGAAAATATACTTCCGGTCAGGAAAATATACCTCTGCCCTCTGTCAAAAGCAAAAATTGAAAGGTTCAATCTCCTCGCCTTGCAGTGTAACTTCGCCGAATTCTCCCTTTCCCAATTATTCACGTGTTGTGGAGGTATATGCTCTAAAACCATATAAATTACATCTGGCAAGTTATTAAGAAAACAGCAAAGCACGAAGAAACGTAGAAATTGTAGCCACAAAATTGTACCATTAAACAAATAATGAAACATCCGGTCCGCAGTCTGCACCTTGTCATTTCCGGTCCCTTGTCACACATGTTGATTCGAGAACAACTTCTTCGCTTCTAAACGAACGCAAAGTATGTACCGGCCGCCTTTTAGCCAAATACACTATTCCTTATCTACAGGCCTACGTTTACTAAGCATGGCGAAGCATTTGTGTAACTCCTTGGATCGACTTTCTTACGGCAGAAACCACAACATCATGACAGTGTTTCAACCTTGTCAACTGTACTCCACAAGAAGCTAGATGCTTGTGACTACACGAGCGTCTCAGTGTGGCTCAAAACATCCCTAAGTCTATTTTGGATGGACGATGCTATAAGTCTTGACCTGACTATCAGAATTTGTGCTCGAATTGGTGAAGAAAATGGAGCGAGCAAACACGAAGCCGTCTCACGGCTTGTGGTACGTCTCACGGACCACAAAAGAGTCAGAGATACAAAAATACTTGGAGTGTATATTGATGAATCTCTTACGTGGAGCAAGCATATTGAAGAAATAACTAAAAAGATTACAACAGGAATTAGTGCTCTAAAGCGGCTTAGAGATTTTGCAAGTCGAGATGTACTTGTTTCAGTTTATAATGCTCTAATTATGCCTCACTTTGATTATTGTTGTGAGGTTTGGGATTCATTAGGAAGTGTACTAGCCGAAAGGCTAGACAGGCTGGACAGTCTGAATTAGCCCTGCGCCATCTTTGCTGGAGTTAACTACGCGAACGCAGATTTCGTATTACATGGCAAAAAATAGGGTGACATCTGCTTCAAATTTTTATTTTCGATCCCAGGCCCCGAAATTTTGACCCATAATCTTTGCGAATACGGCGAAATTTTTTGGGAAAATAAAAATTTGACAAAGTTATACGCTACTTTCTTCAGATGTTGAAGTGGATTTAAGTGATTTTACTTTCACTCTATCTTAAAATGTTGAAATATATCCCAAAAGTAAAAAAAAATCCATGTAAACTGGACTTCGAAAATGTCGGGCTCGATAGAAGGCGTGACCGTAGTGTGACTACGTGGAGCGCGCGGTCATTACTTTTATGCTGCTAAATTATTCAGATTATGCGCATATTTAAGATGTTGAAGTAGATCGAGAAAGTCTGGGATCTACTGAACATTTTGGTGCCAAATTCGTAATTTTTCGAGCGAAAAAATTTATGTAAATCGGCGTTTCAAAACAAGCTCTTTGCAGATGTCTCCGCTCCTGCGGGTTTCCCCGTCCCTTCTAGTCCTTGGAATTACGTTTGGCTTGTGTCTGCTATGTTGTGCCGTACACGCTGTGCCAAACGACCGAGAAGAGAAGGGAAATGCTGAAAATGATAATGGTGGGAATAATAGCCCATATAAACAAGTAAGTAAGCTTTTATGTTTTAGTTTAAATTTACACACAAAAATGGATGTAGTTTCATGAGCCCGAGAATAAATTTCAACTGTTTGTTATCTATGTCTTTGCCTCGTCAGTAAACTTCTTTACGAACTGTATAAGTCAGCTAAAGCCGAAGCCGATCATGATGAAGAAATGGCTGGGGCGGATAGTCCAGCTAAAATGAACTCTGTTTTGAAGATCCTGATAGAGAAAGTATGCCAGAAGTGCGAGGTTCCAAGTGTGATAGTCAATTCTAGACTTCTACAGATGTTTAGATCGAAGATTTATTCCCTAAATCTAGCATTAGCCAAAGCCAAGACCCGAGGAGGCAATGGGGTAAAAAAGGTATTTGCCCAGTGGACAAGTGGTAAATATTCAACCTACACTTTTAAGATTTTTTACAATGAACTGAACTGTGCAAGGCTGCAAAATGACAACATTGATTTAAAGGGACAGAAAAGAAAGCTTGAGGATGATCTGAAAGAGGAGAGGTTCAAGAAAGCCAAAATTGAGAAGGAGTTAAAAGCAGCTCTGGCTAAAAACCAGGAAATTACTGGTAAATTTCAAAAGAAATTTAAAAGACTAGTCCAGAAATTAATTAAGTTACAACAGGAACAGAAATCAAGAGGTCCTGCCAAAAAGAAATCCTTTTCAGATTATAGCAAGAGGCACCAATCTAGAATTCGAAAACAATTGATCACAGACTGTGAAACATCACTGTCATTTCTTGGTCTTCATGGCTTTGTGGCCACCAAAGTAGAAATATTCAATGAAAACAGTAATCAATATGAAACCCTTACTTTGATTGATGAGGAAAACATTCAAACTTCATCTGAAACTGAAACACTGACTGATGAAGACATTGATGAGATAAATTTACTTCTCTACACTAAAGAAAGATTTAATATCTCTAATGAAGCTTATCATGAACTTTCCATGATATGCAAGGATTTACCGCGATCATGGAAAGTCCAGGAAAGGATAAAATATATAAATAGCAATGGAACCTATCAATTACCCCTGGTGACACATGTGGAATTCAACAGAGTATCAAAGAACGATTAGAAATAAGGTTACAAGCTCTTCTTAAAAGCATTCCTTCAAATTCTGCCTTCAAAAAAAAAATAATAAAATTCGTGTAAAACTGTCAGGGGATGGTACAAACATTGGGAAAAGGCTGCATGTCATCTTTGTGACATTTACCATCCTTGATGAAAGTACAAAAGCTACATCAGCTGATGGGAATCATTTGGTTGCTGTAATTAAAGAACCTGAGAACTATGATAAACTGTCAAAGGCTCTGGCAGATATCAGAAAAGATGTGGAATCCCTTAAACATGTGTCAGTGGGAACAGAGCAGTTTGAAATCGAGTGGTTCTTGGGAGGAGACTGGAAATTCCTTGCATGTATTTGTGGCATTGGTGTTGCACATGCTACTAACCCTTGCATATGGTGTAAATGTTTTTTATACGAGAAATATGATGGTACAAAGGAATGGTCTCTCTCTGACATATCAAAAGGCGCTCGTTCGATTCAAGAAATTCAACAACTATCAAATGCAAGGTCAAGATCTGTAGAGCGCTGCAATGTTAAACATACCCCACTCTTTCCATCAATTCCCCTTGATCATGTTGTCATAGATTCACTTCTCACTTCACCTTTTTCTTAGAATTTCTGACAACCTTATTAACCTCTTAATTCTAGAACTACAACGAAAAGACTTGATTGACAAAAAGAAGACATATAATGACGGGTTTGAGAGATCTAAGTACAAGCACATGGCTGGCTGGGAATCATATCTTAATGATACATTAAAAATTCCCTTCAACTGGTTTGTTTGCAAAGATTCAAAGAAACTGAAATGGCGGGATCTAACAGGCCCAGAGAAACAGAAATTATTCAGGAACATTGATATCAGTCAGGTGTTGCCTAATTATCACAAATCGGATCAAATTTCACAGTTGTGGAAGCAGTTTGTAAATGTTACTGACATGTTGAGCGGTTCTCATACTAGTCCTCAACCGAGCAAAGAACAGATTCAGGAAACATCAAAATCATTTCTGGAACAGTTTTTAAAGTTGTATCACACTAAGCATATTACTCCCTACATGCATGCACTTGTTTGGCATGTGCCTGAGTTTATCCAACTCTATGGTAGCATTAGCCCTTTTACTCAGCAAGGCCTAGAAAAGCTCAATGACAAGACAACAAAAGATTACTTTAGATCTACTAATCAACGTGGACTGGGCTCCTTGAAGCAACTCGTAAATAAAAGAAACCGAATGGAATTCTTAGAGGATCTTGGATGCCCGCGAGATACAAGGAGCCTTACTTGCACCAATTGTAAGGAACAGGGTCATAATATTAAGACCTGCCTGTCTAAATGCAGTTCATGTGTATTTAAGCCATGTTGTTCACCATTACATGTGTTCAAATCAAATGGCAAATGGGTTAAGCAATGTCATAGCAACAGCACAGGAGACATTTGATATGTACACTCAAACCTTGCTATGGCACAGTATTTTTTCTCAGGCTTCATTTTCACTACTGTTTAAGTAGTGTTCATAACTACAATGATCATTCATATATTCACACAGTGTATTGTTATGATATTTTGCTAATGTTATCAACAATTAGATGACAAGTTCTCGGTTTCTAGTGAATGGGAATCAAGAGCGAGCCATCTAATTTTTTAGCATAACCCAGTGACTGATCTATAATGTAAGCAACAAATTACTTTAGTAAAAGTGTATTGCTTCTAGCTTTTGTTTGTGACCTCAGCAGTTTCCCTTGCACCCACTCCCAGGGTGGTGAAGTGAGTATTGGATTGGCATTGCACAGCAAATCAGATTGTGAGTTTGCCGAATGGTCGGGGGGGGGGAAGGGGGGTTGGCTGCAAAACAGAAACAAAATGTGATTATTGTTTATAGGGACTTCCAGTCATTGGTGTGGTATTCTGCTTTAACACCATCACCTCGAACAAATGTGAAGATGACCAGCAAGTCATTTTCAATGTGGCCCTCTAAGAGTTTATCCCCAACATAAAAAAAATTCCTTCACAGCCTTTTTCTCGTGTAACCAAAATTGCACTGTTCCTGGAGTAACATAGCAAAAGTCACCATTGATATTTTGGATTCTTTCAAACCACTTGTCCCCAAGTAGGTCACACAGGTCAAAATTATTGTCCACACAATGGACATCATGCCCTCTCAACTTCTTCACCACTCCAATATTTTGTAAATATTTGTGATAAATATCCAACTCGATGCGCTCTTCGATTCTGACACCAGGTGACTCTCTTTTAGTGGAGAATAAAGCAAACTTTATTTCTTTGCTAAGATGGCTGAACAATGCAGAAGCCCTGTCAGGCAGAGAATCTGCACTTGGCATAAATCGTGGTAGCAAGTGGCCAAGATCTGATTTCTCACTATTAACAAAGCTGTCTGCATTCCTATATTCATCAAAATCCTCGGAATATCCAACAAAGTGAATCTTTACTCGATTTGAGCTTTTGTCTCGGTCAATAATCTGCAAAATAAAATATGTTCATACTTATAGAACATGATTTGGTAGTCGCTTAAGAGATATTTTTCAGTACTCGTCTGTGTAATATATTTGGTAGTCTTTTCTAGCAAACCTTCCCTTTAAAGTAACATTTTAATCGATGAAATTGCACTAGATTAACTTGCTAACGAACTTACAATAATTATATCCCAAAGATGATTTGCACAAATTTAATAAAAGGGTTACTTTAAAAGTTACCTTTTAATTCTAGTAAAGATATAAGTTCCTCGTACGCTCCATGGAGTTGAAATTATTCTTATTATAAATTGCCTCAATCTCTTAATTAAGCTTAATTTACAGAAGGCTTTCAGGGTAAGCCGAAAATAATATTTTGATTCGACGAGCTTACATGCAAGATAGCAGCTAGAGTGTGTCGGTTTTGTTTATATTTACACGACTGTAGTCAAAAAGCACTCTACGTACCTCGATCGGATAGAGCTAATCTCTTGATCCACCTTTTCTGGGATTTTTGGACGTATCTTCTCAGCTTTGAGACGAACACCGCGCTCAAGATTGCGATAAAATCCTTCTTCTCGATGAGCACGCTTTCGAGTAGCCATATTTGGCGGGTATTCGATGGATTCCCGGAGCGCTCTCGTTCCAACTGCGCAGGAGCAGTAGCATCTTGTAATACTGCGCATGTCGGTACTATTTGTCCGGCGTAAGGGGGGCATTTTTTGGAATGGGCTAGGCAAATGTTTAAGGTTCTCCATGACTTGGCACTAGCGAGGCTTTCGAATATCTTTAGGAACTCGTGCTCAGCCGACAGTTATCATCTAAGGAACGCCGATAATAAGTTGGCCCTTCCGTTGCCAAAGACTGAATTTTTAAAGAAGAGAATTCCTTACCGAATGAAATGCGTAATTGTGAAACTTTGGCTACATATGATAAGCTTATTTCAACCTATAGACCAAATATCATATAGTAATCTTTTCCCTAGGGTTATATTTAATTGAATGAATAGCTTTAATCATGGTTGTTACTATATTTAGTATATTTTAATTATTATACTTAGGGTTATATTAAATGCACGAAAAGTTTTAATCATGGTCGTTAGTATATGTAGGATATTTTTAATTTTTATACTTAGCTCACGCCCCTACTGGAAACTAGCTATTTTTTTTTTTTTTTTTTTTACATAAAATTGATTTCTATCTATCACTAAAAGTTGCCAAAACGTACAAGGTAGGCTCTCTGTCAACTTCGTTTCAATTAATCGTAATGATCTAAAACATCACACATCACGTTTATTTCACAGACAAGATGATAGAAAACATGTTTAGAGCTTAAAGGCTTACTCTAGTCCATTTTAGAGCAAACCAATCCAGTCTGAAAATGGCCAAATTTGAGGTTTTTTTCAAATTTCCATCAAATGTGTTTATCGCCCATGGCCAAAATTTAATTTTCCCCAAACAGATTTTCTAATATTTAGAAACTCTAATATCTGTTTAAGCTCTGCTGCGAATTTGGTGTCTGGGTAGAGAGCACTTTTGGAGAAATTAGGGAATTGATGGAGCTTGTTTTTGATGTTTATCAAAATGGCCGACAGGCAACATAGTAAAGCCACTATTTTCTAGTTGTTTGTAGAAGTCAAAATACTATAACAGCATTTGTTATATAGCTGGCGTTTTTCCCGCTACAGCGCGCCCATTCATTGGCTAGCTCATGGTCACATGACATCTAACAATGAAACTGTTTCCCGCCAAATGCCATGAGCGGGCAACATTGCGAAAACTATGACGTCAAACGGGAAACAGTTCACTGTTACCCGCAAAATGTTGACCGCTGTTGCACGTAATCAGAGCGTGCAGTTGAAGGTGGCCTGATGTTGTCACTGGAATCTCAGCGCGGTTTTCAAAGTTTGCTTTTGTTTTTGTTTTCCACCGGCTTGATCCATTTGTTTCGCTATACAACAAATCACTTAATGACTGGTCCCTCGGGGAACAGTGAATTTTGTTTCGGTCGAATCTCAATGTTTCCCTCGACTTCGTCTCGGGAAACATTGAGATTCTCGGGGACCAATCTTCACTGTTTCCCTCGGGACCAGTTATTAAGTGTTGATTGTTTGAAAGTAGAGGAATAGCCCTACCTCCTGGTGGAATGTCGTTTGAATTGGCTCACATTCACTCTAGAAATAGACTCATATTTGTCGGTCATTTCAGAGTAAAATTTTTGCTCAAAACATGGCTTGGAGGCGGGTATGATCAATTGTGGCATTTTCGTTCATCCCCCCAGGCAACCTACCTCCACACAAAAAATGAAGGGGGGTTAAAAAGTTTCATTTCCAAATTTGCTTCACTTTCTCAGAGACCTTCTCTTAAAATCTTTGCAGCCATGCTAAATGAAACGATTCAATATGCTCCGCTATAAAACAAAAACATTTCTATTGCAAAGAGCTTCATTCTAGTGTTGGGAACACATTGCTGGTTCACCCACAGGCGTAGCCTCCCACACAGTCGTTTTTAGGGGACTCGTATTTCACCTCCTCCCCACTAGTGAAATACGATTCCCCTAAAAACGACTGCGTGGGAGGCTACCACAGGCGGCGCAAGCTCACGATAGGAGACATACGCCATGAACGTGACTCTAGCGTATCGGCCTATAAGGTGGTGTTGTGTTACAACGGTTTGAATTTGAATTACAAAGGTTTGTATGGGAAGACAACGGATTTGTTTTCAATAGTAGAAATTGTTGGTGTTTGAAAATAAAGTTGACTTTTTGTTGTTGTCTTGTTGTATCCTTTGTCCTTTGCCAGCTTCTCAGGCCGATTTGAAGCCATTTCGGCGAGTTAGCGAGTATCGAAGTGGAAACTCCGATAATTGCTAACTCGCCAAAATATCGGTTTTTATCTCCACAAGAAGATCTTCATATGTATTTTTCTCATGAATAAAAAAGCTGCGGACCGATATCCATCCAGAATGCTTTCTTACGCTGCCATTTTGTTTGCCAGTCCAGTCATATCCATAGTTTCGAGTTCTGCGGGCAGACGTCTCTTATGAAGAAAGGAAATAGCAAACGTCTCCCCGCTGGATAAACGTAAACGGAAATGAAAAAATTCCGTTTTCCAGTGTCACAGGAAGTCGAAAACAAGAAAGGAATTCAGATCTGAATTTTCCGATGTTGTTGGAAAGCGGAAATTGAAATGACAGTGGAAGTCCATTTTTCGATGACGATCTGAGGCGGAAAATCAAAATAAAGTTCCAAATGAAATTCCGCTTTCCCTCGTCGTCGAGGTACACGGATTGTAATTACATCGTCTCTATTTTATTTACGCGTAAAGACAGCTAAAATTTACATCGGTAAGCACGTAAAACTTATGCGACAGTGGAATCCACTTTCACGTAATAGACGTCAAAGAAGAATGATTTTTGGTAAGCAGTAGTCCAGTTTATTCCAGACACATTCCTAAGGTCTGCAAGGTAACAGCAATGAATATCTTCACAACTCTTCATAATTGATTCTGTGGAACGTAAAAGAACACCACACTGTTCGAAAAGAGTAGGAGACGTAGTTCCCGGTGTGATGGTCTATCTCTCTCTGATGATTTAATGCTCGGAGATATTAGCTGCACAAGCTACTCTAAAATCCGAGGGTAAATAATGTGATGTATGATTTTGATTACCTTCTCTTTGATCAAGCTGACATTTTTCTATAGTGTCACCCTAAACAGATTTTATTCTGGAGCATGCATGCGAATTTACAAAACATGACAGCCA
Organism: Pachyseris speciosa; assembly: GCA_016490735.1. Lineage (NCBI taxonomy): Eukaryota > Metazoa > Cnidaria > Anthozoa > Scleractinia > Pachyseridae > Pachyseris > Pachyseris speciosa. The sequence continues at coordinate 133,175 of JAEMWC010000697.1, forward strand.
TGACAATATGATCGTATTTTAAATAAATAAATAAATAAATAAATAAATAAATAAATGTGTTTTATGATTTTTCATGTATTTATAGCCATCTTTGGCAGTGCCTGATGGTATTAGGTCTGGATGGCACTTGAGGCAAAAGTCTTGAATGTTCCAAGATGCTGGGACAATGTCTGTGTCTAAACTTGTCCGAGACAATTAGAAAGTTGCGTTTTTAGGGTCGCACTTGACGAGACAACAACGTGCGGAATTTGCGCAAAATAAACATTGCTTACTTTCCCGCTCTTTTGTTCCTCGAGCAGGACCAGTCACAATGAATCAACACCAACCTGCCCTATTCTTAGCTTTCTATTTTCACCTTCTGAACGTGGGTACTGCTAGCGACGCACGAAGACTTAATTTCCTTTCTTGGCTCATCCAAATACGGGCATTTCAGGTCGTCTTAATTCTCGTCATATTGCTGCATATCTTCATTCCGATTTCGGTTCCAGAACAGTTTCCCTGGCTTATATCGATCTTGGTCTTCGTATGAGTCAGAGCCGTAATGTCCCAAAATGGAAAATTTGGTCGAAAATCAGAATTTAGAGGCTTGCCGCGAGTTGACAACTTTGTCAAAGGAAAAAAAAATTATAAAGTGTTTTTTGTTCTTAAAACGTCCAGCTTCGAGGCAGGCCGAGACGGGACGACAGCACGTTTGAAGGTTTTTTTCCTCTGAAAAGTTTTTGTCCCCGTACGGATAGCCTGCGAGCAGACGTCTCCGATTTCCCTTTTCCGCGTGCAACAAGGAAATAGGAGACGTCTGCACGTAGGGTACCGTACGGACAAAAAGGTCGTTCTTGGCGAGGTCAACTAATTTAAGTATTTTGACAGGCTTTTGGGTTATCAAAACAGTCTTGTTTAGACAACTTTGTCTCAAGGGCAGACACAGGCCTTAGACAATTTGAGATAGGACACACAATTAGAAAGCAGATTTAATTAAGTGTATATTCGCTTTGCGTTTCAGTATTTTTGCTTACATTGCAATGACTTTCGTTTCGATATCAAGTGAAAAGGTGAACTACCTGATATCATCTGATAACAAAAGTGATAGCTTATTCTCTGGTAAGGTCGCCGAGGTGACAAGGCTTTGGTGTAGTTAGCTCAGAGTGACAACTCTACCCGTGAAGGCATTTTATATAAATGAATGTGATCAGCATACCTAACTTATTTTCACCTTCTGTTTTGGTGCCGTGAAATGTCTGCTGTTATGAGCTTCGACATTTATTTTGCACTTGGCAAAAATTTCTCAAAGCTGAATTCAAAGCGCGATGCATACTCTGCGTAATCGCATTCTTCGAGGATAACGTTTCAGTTTACACTAAATCGCATGCACAGTACAAAGCGACGGCAGTTTTCAAAACCTACTTGCATATGGCATTTTTATATTACCTTGCACGATCCCGTATCCAAGAAGAGCAGTTAAGAAGAGCAAACTTCGAATGCTTTGTGCTGCTGAAGTTTTGAACAAGATGAATGGCATCACGAAGAGATCCTCCAATAGATTATTTTTTTTCTAGGCTGGTTAAAAAATCTTTCTCTTCCTATGCGTCAATTTCATTTAAATGTGCTTACCATTGCCACTGAAGTCGAGCCTGGGTTAGATACTGGTTCCCTCGTAATGAAGACAGCTCAATCTTCTGCAGGGCAGAAGCCTGCGACTCCAATTTTGGCAAGACGCAGTAAAATTTTCCAGAGAGGCCGTTGCCATGTGAACAAGGTCGCGCCGGACCGGTGAAAACAAAATGTGGGGGCGGGACGTCAAAACGCCTTATCCATTGACAATGTCTAGCTAAGTAAAGACCATTTTGCGTATCTTTAACTTGCAGACAGCTTCCACAACAAATCAAACAAATCAGATGTCGAGTCTATCATCATCTGTCTCTCCGTCCCCTACATGATTTAACAACACAACTAGTACTAATAATAATGAAGCTCAGAAAGTGCGTTCGAAGAGATGCAAGTGAAATTAATTAACAAGCTGTGGTTGCCTATCAAGTAACCTTCGATCTTGAAACCACTAGGGTATCTCATTACAACTACATATGCAAATATTCAGAAAAGGAAGTAGGAAACGTCTGCCCGCTGCATAAACGTAAACCGAAATGAAAACATTCTGTTTTCCAGTGTCACAGGAAGTCGAAAACAAGAAAGGAATTCAGATCTGAATTTTCCGATGTTGTTGGAAAGCGGAAATTGAAATGAAAGTGGAAGTCCATTTTTCGATGACGATCTGAGGCGGAAAATCAAAATAAAGTTCCAAATGAAATTCCGCTTTTCCTCGTCGTCGAAAATTGGTTGGCACAAAGGTGCACGGATTGTAATTACATCGTCTCTATTTTATTTACGCGTAAAGACAGCTAAAATTTACATCGGTAAGCACGTAAAACTTACGCGACAGTGGAATCCACTTTCACTTAATAGACGTCAAAGAAGAATGATTTTTGGTAAGCAGTAGTCCAGTTTATTCCAGACACATTCCTAAGGTCTCCAAGGTAACAGCAATGAATATCTTGATTAACTTCTCTTTGATCAAGCTGACATTTTTCTATAGTGTCACCATAAACAGATTTTATGCTGAAGCATGCATGCGAATTTACAAAACATGACAGCCATGAAAATATGATCGTATTTTAAATAAATAAATGTGTTTTATGATTTTTCATGTATTTATAGCCATCTTTGGCAGTGCCTGATGGTATTAGGTCTGGATGGCACTTGAGGCAAAAGTCTTGAATGTTCTGAGATGCTGAGGACAATGTCTGTGTCTAAACTTGTCCGAGACAATTAGAAAGTTGCGTTTTTAGGGTCGCACTTGACGAGACAACAACGTGCGGAATTTGCGCAAAATAAACATTGCTTACTTTCCCGCTCTTTTGTTCCTCGAGCAGGACCAGTCACAATGAATCAACACCAACCTGCCCTATTCTTAGCTTTCTATTTTCACCTTCTGAACGTGGGTACTGCTAGCGACGCACGAAGACTTAATTTCCTTTCTTGGCTCATCCAAATACGGGCATTTCAGGTCGTCTTAATTCTCGTCATATTGCTGCATATCTTCATTCCGATTTCGGTTCCAGAACAGTTTCCCTGGCTTATATCGATCTTGGTCTTCGTATGAGTCAGAGCCGTAATGTCCCAAAATGGAAAATTTGGTCGAAAATCAGAATTTAGAGGCTTGCCGCGAGTTGACAACTTTGTCAAAGGAAAAAAAAATTATAAAGTGTTTTTTGTTCTTAAAACGTCCAGCTTCGAGGCAGGCCGAGACGGGACGACAGCACCTTTGAGGGTTTTTTTCCTCTGAAAAGTTTTTGTCCCCGTACGGATAGCCTGCGTGCAGACGTCTCCGATTTCCCTTTTCCGCGTGCAACAAAGGAAATAGGAGACGTCTGCACGTAGGTTATCGTACGGACAAAAAGGTCGTTCTTGGCGAGGTCAACTAATTTAAGTATTTTGACAGGCTTTTGGGTTATCAAAACAGTCTTGTTTAGACAACTTTGTCTCAAGGGCAGACACAGGCCTTAGACAATTTGAGATAGGACACGCAATCAGAAAGCAGATTTAATTAAGCCTATATTCGCTTTGCGTTTCAGTATTTTTGCTTACATTACAATGACTTTCGTTTCGATATCAAGTGAAAAGGTGAACTACCTGATATCATCTGATAACAAAAGTGATAGCTTATTCTCTGGTAAGGTCGCCGAGGTGACAAGGCTTTGGTGTAGTTAGCTCAGAGTGACAACTCTACCTGTGAAGGCATTTTTTTGCATGAATGTGATTAGCATACCTAACTTATCTTCATCCTCTGTTTTGGTGCCGTGAAATGTCTGCTGTTATGAGCTTCGACATTTATTTTGCAGTTGGCGAAAATTTCTGAAAGCTGAATTTAAGGTGCGATGCATGTCGCATACTCTGCATAATCGCGTTCTTCAAGGACGCGTTTCAGTTTATCACTAAATCGCATGCACAGTGCAAAGCGACGGCAGTTTTCAAAACCTACTTGCATATGGCATTTTTATATTACCTTGCACGATCCCGTATCCAAGAAGAGCTGTTAAGAAGAACAAACTTCGAATGCTTTGTGCTGCTGAAGGTTTGAACAAGATGAATGGCATCACGAAGAGATCCTGCAATATTAATTTTTCTAGGCTGGTTAAGAAATCTTTCCTTTCCTATGACGCAATTTCATTTAAAGGTGCTTACCATTGCCATTGAAGTCGAGCCTGGGTTAGATACTGGTTCCCTCGTAATGCAGACACCTCAATCTTCTGCAGACCAGAAGCCTGCGACTCTGATTTGTGCTCACGTCCTTGCTCCTGGCCCCCAACGCAGTCGTTTTTAGGGGAATCGTATTTCACCTCATCCCCACAAACGCCTGCTTACCCGAAGCAAACATTCCTTTCCCATTGTTTGACTCAGGGGCATCCTAGCCAATCACGATCGAAACTGTCCAGCGACGACAAGTAAAATTAATCTTTATGCGTGCTTCTTTCTCTCGCAAATTTATAAACGTATCAAAGCGCTGGAGCCAATTTGTTTTTGAGTAATACGATGTGTTGCAAGGGACTTTTAAAATTTGAAAAAGCGAAAACGAATTTAGACGCGACCAAGTTGGAGATCTGAAGCATTTATCAGTCGAAGAGTGAAGGCGAAGTTTGCTTGATAAATTGATAAATAAGCGACTTCCCGTTGCTAGTTGACATATTGAAGTAAATGTTATCGCTATTTCCTCTCACAAATTCTTAAACTGAAGTCAATTGCTAGGCATTCAAAAAAGAAATGTTGAGCGTAGAGCACACGGCGATCAGATGTCGCTCAAGCTCTGTCTCCGCTTTTGAACTATCCCGCAAAAAGCGTCCTGAGGTCAAGGTCAACCTTTTATATTTTTTTATTCAGATCATTAATTCGCCCATCACAATACAAGTATTAATATTAAATCCCACCAATAAGTATATGGCAGGAGACTTTAGCAAGGCCTACAGGGATTTTCAAAGAAGATCCCCAGAATTTAGTAGGTAAAATGTGATTTGCTAAGCGACAAGAAAGGAATGTTGGCTTAGGGTAAGCAGGCGTTTGTGGGGATAATAAGGATTGTTGTTGTTGTTGTTGTTGTTGGGATGAGCTGAAATACGATTCCCCTAAAAACGACTGCGTGGGAGGCTACCTTGCTCCAAGCAAAAGTGCAGGCCAGGGCACATGTTACCCATGCATATGACAGTTTTTGGCAAGACGCAGTATCATTTTGCAGAGAGGCCGTTGCCCTGAACAAGGGGAAATCCCCTGACTCGTACCCAATCGTCTTCACCTTGTCGTGTGCTGTATGAAGGCGACTGGGACGCGTCAGGGAAATCCTTCGATAACAATGACCGCAACCACCTTTTATGAGCCCGCGAGAATGAGCACCCTGAACAAAGTCGCGCCAGACCACAAAATGTGGGGGCGGGGCGTCGAAACGCCTTATCCATTTAGTAATCTTTACTAAAAATGTTTCGAGCTTCTCCCGTCGAGGGACATAACAATCAAACTTCCGCAGAGCAGAAGTCCGCGACTACTTCCGCTCACGTCCTTGCTCCAAGCAAAAGTGCAAAACGTGAATACAATTACAGAGCACACCTTAAACACTCATACAATTGATAGTTTTTGGCAAGACTCAGCTGGTATCATTTTACATAGAAAGCGTTGCCTTAACAAGATCGTGGTGACAGTGAAAACAACAAAGGGGACATGAAGGGGAGGGGGAGGGGGGAATCGAACGCCTTTCTTATCCATGTAAAAATACAATAACAACTAGGAGTAAAACGTATGGCACACGTTTTGTGGCGCGGCCATGAGTATCTTGTGATAAATGCCGGGAAATGTGAATGTGAATCAACTGGAAGTATTTCCACCCTCTCTTCGCCTAAAATTCGCAGAGGGATTACCTCCTTACCAAACTCGACAGAGATAGACAGAGTTCAAGAGTTTAACCACTAGTTTAACTTTCACGTTTAGTTTATTGACAAGTTTATTGACAATCACAAATCTTATAAATAAAAAGGTCACACTATCCCGCAAATAGCAAATGCGAATTTAGGCGGGTAGTGTAAAATCAGTATTTTAGTTCTTACAAAGAAGTCATGAAAGTAGAAATTAAAGTAGTAAATATTGAGCTGATAGGAATAATGTCTGAAGGATATTAATCATCCACTTAATTATTATAAAGTTTTAAATTACACTGTACAATAATTACATAGTTACTTTAATAAGAGATGCGAACTTGTGTTTTAATGTATTAAAAGGGCGGTGTCACGCTATTGTACCATCACTCTTAAAAGCTTAAAACTGCCAATGCATCAGTGGAAACCTTAAAGTAATGGTCTAGTATTGTTCCCAAAGACTGTAGTACTGCATTGACACTATAAACTTCTGCATTACATCTAAGATGACGAGGATGGAAATGGATTGAAATTTGAAAAAACTTGCCATTTTTTTTTTTTTTTCAAAATTTCAAGCTATGCATTGAAAAATCACCAAAAAAATTATTATGGTTAGCTCTCCCTGCTAAAATTTCATTGGAATCCATCTTGCTGGTTCTGTAGGATCATTTTTTGCACGATAACAAGTAAAAGGCAGTAATTTTGACAGAAATGAACCAAAAACAGCAAAAATCCCGGTGACAGTGCTCCTTTAAGATCAACATAAGTCTCCTCGTACTCTACAAACTGCAGTAGTGTTTGTTGAAGGTGATTTTTCATGAGTGTTTTGGTTTTTCGTTCGTAGGTATTGGGGGAGTGCATTCCATATTTTACATCTAATGAGAGAAAAGAAGTGGCTCTGTTGTGATGCCCTTGAGTGCTTCAGAAAAAATTTAGCAGCGGCTGTGCATGAAGATCTGGTGTTATACGAGTGGGAAGAATTAGTGTAGGTAAAAAGCTCTAACAAGTTTGGAGGTGCGGATTTGGTGCTGGCTTTACGTATGACGTCACGATTAGATTTAGAGATTTCTAGTGGAATTAGTTGCATGTCAGTGGCGGCGTGACCGTTAGAAAGAAACTTATGTTTTGATACTGCGGTGAGTTAAGAGCTGTTGGTTAGTTCAGTTGTACACCGTGGGGGCTTCTGCGATGTCTCGAGTGGGTGGAATAGGGCATGCAAATCCGCGGATACGCTACACAACTGCGCTACCGTATATTTGTCTCATGGCCGTTTATTCTTTGTCTCAAAACAGCAGATCCATAGGTCAAAGCGCAGTTTTGCATTTCTTCTGATTGCCATGATAATGTTTTTATTATTTATTTAGCTACATAAAAACATTACAGAAGATACATAGAGCAGTCACAAAACTAACAGAGATGTAGCGAGGGAACCCAGTAGAAGCGTAAAGCTTATTGACACTGGGCACCTCAAGATAATGCATGCTGTAGATGGAGCTAGAGGGTGAGCAAAGTATAATATTGTGTAATCACGCTGGACCGCTGGTACCACACGTAAACGACTCTCACAATGAGCTTGGGCAGCCTGTGCAAATACTTAAATCACTCTGTTTAATCTCCAGTCTATCATACCGACTGACTTAACGGCTGCGGCAGAAAACATGTCTAAGGGGGTGATTACATGGCGAATTTCAGCCCGGGTTCCGAAAGAAACCCTCTTGAAATGAAAGTGGCGATTACATGGAGAAGGTTTCAGCCCGGGCTGAAAAATCCGCAAGAAGTCCATGTAATCGAAATGGAATTTCAGCCAGGGCTGAAAAGGCAACGTGAGCATGCGCAGTGAGGCTGTTTTCTTAGGGAACAAGATGGCTCATATTTCAGCCCGGGCTGAAATTTGTAATGTAATCGCAACAGTATTTCAGCCCGCCCCACCTGGCTGAAATTCGCCATGTAATCACCCCCTTAGGGTCCTTGTGAGTTCTTGGTGGCATTCCCTGTCTTTTCCCATAGCCTCCAGTAAGGTTCTTGGTTGAGGGCTTCGTCCTTTCTTATGCATGAGAGAGGCATTGAACAGCTTACCATAGGTAGTAAAAAATTTTGATATCCCGAAAGAAGTGTAACTATTTTCAACAAGATGACTAGGCGTCACAAAAAACAACACAACGGTGTCGAAACTGCAGCGATAGCTATTCAACTGTGTATTCACTTCTTTGATCTAATTAAAAGTACGAGAACGGTCATGTTACAGCGATGGGGTGCTGTTCTTGTAGTTAATAAATTGTTTGATGTTTCAGATTATAAACCTCATTTGTGACCGCACTCGAAAAACACCAAGGAGTTATTTTGTGTTGGCTTACGCATTTTAGGGCTGACTAATTGCTTTCGACGAAGGAGAACGCATCCTAATCGTGTCGTTTTTATTATTATTATTATTATTTTTATATTTATTATATATTCAAAAACACACACATAAAAAGACTTACAGACATCTTACTTACAAATAAGACTACATATTTACAGTAAACAGTGTACATTACTTTTAAAATTTTACATTACTTTTGAAATTTAAACATTAAAGTCTTATGGCAGCCGATTGCAAAGCTGTTGTGATAAGGCAGTGGAGGTTTGTTAGGTCCGGGGACTAACAAACAAAAACGAAAGAAGCAATCAGGGCTTTCTAAATTAAAGTTTTGTTTTGAACCTTTTGTTCAGCTAGATAGATCGAATTAAGGTATCTGAGAAAGCTGTCTGCCTTAGGCAACGTTTGTTTATTCTTTTAAATCCAAATATAAGGTCTAGCTAAAAGAAGGCAAAAATTCATTTGGTGATGATTTTTGAAGGAATCTGGTATCAGTCCTAAAGCTATAAGGATATTAATTTGGTAGTTTTGTGGAATAATCTGAGACGAAATAAAGCGTTGTATTAAAGTGCCTATGAAATGATTATTATTATTATTATTATTATTATTATTGTTGTTGTTGTTTGACAGCTCATCATACCTAAAGAAGGTAAAACAGTCATTTGCAAAGGAAGGAGGGGAAAATTAGGTTAAGATGTTTCACCGCAATTTAAATTTGGCTCCAATTTTAGGGGAAACTGGTGACGAGTTTAGAGCGTATGAACGTCCAAAGTTCTTAGAAATCTCTGTTCTTGTGGAGATTTCTACCATAGTTTTTCGTCTCACAAATGTCAGACAGCGACGACAACGTTTTTCTTTCGCCTTCTGAAGTTAACGAAGATTCTTCTGACCCGTCTGGTTCGGATGAAATGATCGTGTCCGGTTTAGTTGAGCCAAATCAAGACGGAGCACTTGGGCAGTCGAGCGAATGAAGAAAGCGAAGAGGACAATGAAGACAAGATGATTTAAAACCAGCCAATATATGAGCCAGATTAGAAGGAGAAAAATCACTTGACGAATTGTAGGACAGGTTATTTTTTTTACGGACCACACCAATAAGTACAAGAAGAGTCCCTGTAAACTAGCTTCTATTCGCGATATCGATCGGGTTTTCGTCTTCGTAAGTTTTCTGCAATGTCAGGTGTAGAACAGAACTTTAGGAACAGGGTGAGTTCCGATGCTGTACTGTGGAAGTTTTGTAGGCTTGACATAAGTTAACATATGACAAATGGCACAGTAAGCTTTTTAAAGACAAGCATGGGAAAAGTTATCGCCGCCGAGATGCGTAAACCATATGTCTTCGCTGTTCTTTGTGCAAATTCGACTAACCGATAATCCCAGCAGTTTTCTGTTAATATGACTCGTGCAACCATAAATTATCTAGACATGAATGAATAATTAAGCTTAACTATGATGCCTACAGCTGCCTTTCTTGTCAAGGGACACAAGCGAAGGTATATCTTATTTCTTCACTGAGGAACCTCCGACAAACATTTCATGCAATTGCTAGTTAATTGATCAGGAGAAATTGCAATATATTCTTTTTTATTGTGTCTCCATTCTTCATTTTGAAATCTTCACAGAGGAGTCTGGAAGTGTTCCAAACAACTGGTGGTGGCTAGACAGATTATTTCAAATTCCCGGGTTATTCTTTGTTGCCATTTATGATGGATATGTGCATGGCTATCTAGCACGCGACAATTCTAGGCATTTGTCTCCTAACCCTAATTATTTATGAATAATGAATAATCACGGTTAGGAGACAAAGGAAAATGATTTTCAACCTAGGTCAAAATCATTTCGACCTGAATTTCATTTTGACCTACAACATGTATCAGTCTGCATTTGCGAAAACATACCTTTCAAAAATTAAAGCCATTTGACCGAAATTGGTCCAAATTTACTCGATTTTTTTTATCCTGGGGCCCCCGAAAATCGCACCACAGCAAGAAAAGCAAAGGAAAAAGAGAATGAGTGAAGAGAAGGGAAACAGGAGAGAGAAGAAAAAAAGCACTGGTCGCATTCTTAGTCTCTATAATGGCTACTTTGGTCAGTAGTAAAGTAAAGCCTACTTTAGCGCAGGCACCTTTTTTCAAGTCCAATCAGTATATACAGTCAACCAGTTATACAAGAGAGTGACATCATCAAATTCATACTGAGTCTGAGCATTTATCATGTCTTGAAATATTCTCGATTTATTTTGGAGTCCACAGTAAGTATATCAAGCAAGTGTAGAGTTCTTGTGCTTGCAGCGTAGGATACAGATACAGTGTACACCCCATTATCAGTTAATGTAATAAATATTTACATTTTTTGTAAACTTCAATAGCCTTTATCCGCATTTTGAAACAAACATTTCATGCGTACAAAAAACATTTCAATAACATTTTAGGGATTTGACTTTTGTTTGAGGTGAGGGGGGAGTACTTTGCTAGATTTCCATGTATGTGTTCGTGTGTCCCTTTCCAGCCAAAGCAACAGATTCACCAATAATTTCTTGGACAAAGTTCACACAGTCAACAAAAACTACAAGACTGGTGTTCACGATGTAGGTCAATCATGACTGCGAAGTGGATAGGGGGCAAATCAGCATGCTGTTGCTATCTCGATGATGCTCTTTCATTACTATTCCGCACTATGAGCACGTAGGTGTTTTTCTTCTTTTAGTATGGGAAGGATTTGGTACTGTGCTTGAATCGCTACTGGTAATCAACGATTCCTGTTCCTCACCTGTATGAAAAAAGGGGTAAAAGAAAGCCTTAGAATAGGGAAGGGTTAATCATCAATGCTGAAACTATGGTGATGTGGTGGATTTTGGCATTTCAACTACCAATTTAACCTTTGTAGCAATTAACTTCTGGTAGGCCAATGGACCCCTTTCCACTGAATGGAAGCCTTAAAGTTTTTACTCAACGGTGAATGGTAGTGTAAAACTAGCATTTTGAGGTCTGAACCTTCACAAAGTTTTTCCATTCCTAAGCAGGATCAGCGTAGTGAGATGTACACAAATAGTTTGGTGTTATGCCTAGTTTGATTTTTATTGTTCTTTGCTTTTGTGCGTGAGTATAATGAGTAAAAAACAAATGAAAATAAAAATAAATTGAATCAAGGTTACATTATGTCAGGATATGTTGTGGGCATCATGTTTTGGGTCAACACAGTTGAAATCATCTACTCAACAAAATATTGTGAATAATTTGCAAACAATCTCAATTGAAATGTTTCTGAATGACCGTACTGAGACAGTGAGCAAAATTGAATATAAATTTACTCGCACATATTCTTCAGTACGAAAGACAATTCTCTGAATGAAAGCTCCCAATCTTCACAGTTGAAGACAACAATCTCTTCCATATCATGAATCAATTTCCCTTATGTTTCAAGTCAATTTAAGTTAAGCTTAATTTTGACAAGTATGCACCAAGTTCATACAAAAATACAAAATACAAGTTCATTTCATTTTGTAGTTATGAAATAAATGTGCGACATTTTGCTAGATAACAAAAATTGACTACCACATCGACATGTAGATGCCTATTACGTGGATATCTTCAACAAGAACGTCACATGTCTAAGCTTTTTGAAATGATAAAACGGACAACATTGGAAAACAGCCAAATCGGCGGTTGCGAAACCCACCATGCCAGTCGCCCTGCATAATAAGCTTGAGTCTTAATGCACCTATGTTAGTCCCGACGGGGGTGATACGAGATGGAGTGGGGACTTTGATCCGAAACGCAAATTTTGAGTCAAACCTACCCACCCTTGGGATAAAGTTTCGATTTCAAAGTTCCCTACTGTAGGGATTGAGATCCAAGAGGCTGACCTGTTAAATGCTTAAACAATACAAACATTCCAGTTTTTTAAATCTCAGTTTAATTTTTTCTTTTAACAACGGGATTGAAACAACACCTAAAGAAACCGATGGTTATAGTAACAACAGATTGGACAAATTTTCCACACCTTTCTTTACTCCATTTTGTTATTGCCTCACGTGGACTTTTGGGTATTTTCACGACAGCAAGTCACTCATATCCAGGCTCTGCTCTGTTGGTTTTCAAGAAGGCAGCATCGAAGCGTGTATTTTACCATGGCAAAGTCCAAGCTTAGGAAACGGTCTTTGATAGATATTATCTCAGTTTTCAAGTTTGATCAAACTTCCCCACCCTAGGGACAACATTCTCTTCAAAGTTTGTCAAAATTCCCCACCAAGGGCAGGAAATGGCGATCAAAGTCCCCACCCCATCCCGTATCTACCCCCCCCCCCCCCTCCCTCCCGTCGGGACTAACATTGATAGGTGCATAATTATCGAGCGAAAGAAAGCCTTACCTGCCTCTGATCACGGTCACTTTCAGGGGGAGAATATATGCCATATCTCTCGTCGGAATGGCTGTAGGTGCGAGGAAAGTCTTAAACCTCTTCACCATCACCTGAGAAAAGTAAAGGCGTTTTTCTCGAAACAGGTAGTTTCGAAATGAACCGAACAGAAATGAGACGTTCGAAAGTGCACGAAATCCTTTCGGTTTCTTCGGACAAAACTGGTCAATTTGGCCCATCTCGTTTTCTCCGTTGGAAATTTAAGCATGGTTACACCTTCTCTATAATCATTGTTCTTGAGGCTGGTTACATTGGGCAAATAAGCAACGAAATATCTTCCTCCACTCTTATCTTCCTTTTCCTCTTTTCCGCCATAATAATAATAATAATAATAATAATCACTTTATTTAAGTCTCAAATGTATTTAGCCGAGCATAGATGCTCTACTAATTGGGGAGACTAAATCAAATCAACTCTAAATAAATCAAATGAAATCAAATGTTGGTTTTTGGGGAGAGGGGAAAACCGGAGTACCCGGAGAAAAACCTCTCGGAGCAGAGTAGAGAACCAACAAACTCAGCCCACTTATGACGCCGAGTCCGAGAATCGAACCCGGGACACATTGGTGGAAGGCGAGCGCTCTCACCACTGCGCCAACTCTGCTCCCCATAACGCGCGTAGCAGTGAGTCAAAGTTCCTACGTCACAGCAGTGTAATATGATCGTTTTGGCCGAGCGTCAAATTGGAACCACTTTTTACGGTTTTCGCATCGTATCCAATACTTAAAACTCTTTAATTGAAGAAGTTCAAACCTTCCATAGAGGCAAGAAAAAAATTTCATTTCATAGGCACTTTAAGAGGGTCCAAAAAGCGGTCACTTTGAGACAGGACCAAAAGAGGTGAGTTTTTCTGGCTCATCTTTGCGAAAGGAGCAGCTTGGGTCTTCTTGTAGACCAATTTTAACTAAGAAATCGTTAGTTGATATTCGTCTGTGTAGAAGCTTGTACTGGAATTCAACAAGTCGTGCGCTTGTGCTGCACTTAAAAGCTAGTTGGTAAGTTTCGTGCCACTTAATACATTCATCGTCTTCTATGTCACAGTCTCTTTTTACCCATGTCGTTTTATGATGTCAATCCAGGTGGAGGAAACGGCGGTGCAGTTCTCTTTCTTTCCTTTTTTCTCTTCTTTCCTTTTGTTTGTTTGTTTTTTTCTAATTTTTTTGTGTGAAATAGGAACCATTTCAAGTAAAAAGCCTAAAGTGGTCGTGTAAGGGTTTGGACCTCAACCTCGTTCCCCGGGTCTCTCTTCCAGGGAAGAAGAGACAACGAGAAAAAAGCAACAAGGTTGTTTGGACCTCCGAGTTCAGGCTCCCTACATAACACTTTATGGAGTACTTCACATCTCTTCCCCTGGGAGGTGTGCTGACATTTTAACGAAACGAAGCTGTAAAACGTACAACAAGGGAAATGGGAGACGTCCCTCACGCAGGCTAGTAAGAGTAGAGAGAACTTCGTTTTGGTGCGCATGCAACGTGCTTAGGTCTTCATTTTCGAGTGCCTTGTGCTCAAGACTACCCTTAGATTATCCGGCGCTTATTAACAACACAGAAGCTTTCAAAAACAAGCTTGAGACGATCTCTTGTTTGAAGACAGAGTATTGAACAACTTACGAAAAGATTGCAAATCTCTGCTGCAGTCAAAATCGTTGCAATAGTGTGTATATGGATATCCTTAAAATCATTTGCAGCTTTGAGCTTTCACAATTGATTTCTTTCGCTAGGCTAGGTGTGGTACCGAATATAGAATTCTCTTTTAGTACCACACGACCATACCAGCTTTGCTGATCATAATCAGGTTTGAATAAATAAATATTTTTTTTTATTGTTGTTTTTGCTTCAAACATCAAGCAAAAATCTTTTTATTTTATTTTTACTTTTTTAAATTTAATTTATTATATATTCAAACACACAAAGAAACTTACAGACATCGTATTTACAAGAAAGATTACATATTTTAATACGCTAAACAGTATATGTACATTACTTTCTATACTCAAATTAAAATCCAGGCATCAAAGTTTTTAAAGTTTTCCTCCGGTTTAAGTTTTCCTCATTTTGTGTTTTGGCCATTTGAAATTCCTCTCAGGAAATGGTACATCGCTGCTCCCGCATTTTGATCCAATCCAAAGAGCTTCTGTGTTTTTATCATTCAATTTCAAACCCGAAGCTTTATAAAAGTCGTCCAAGGTTTGAAGGCAAGCTTTTAGCGACTCACTTGATCCGTCTAGTATTAACGTAGTATCATCAGCATATTGACCTAACTTGATTTCTTCATTATTTATCAAAAAACCACTAATCTTTCTATTTCTACGAATTTCTTTGGCTAACATTTCGACTGCTAAACGAACAAATAGGGTGACAGGGGACACCCCTGCCTAACACCTCTTTGGATTTCAAAAAAGTCACTTGTCCAACCGTTAAATGTTGTGAAAATAACAAATAAATAAATAAACGAATTTAAAAAATCCAATCTCCGTCATACATGTGCACACAGGACTCAGACAAGGAAAATAGTCGGAAAGAACGTGTAGTCGGGTCCGACGAATTATTTACATGGAGGTGTTAGCAAAAGGGTTGGACAAGTGTAAAGCTTGTGAAAAAAAGGTAAGCAATGAATTGAAGGATCCATTCCAAGGCTTTTTTTATTTACATTTAACAAGGAAATATTACCATTGTTTCTCAAGGAGTTTATTCAAAAGGAACTTCGATTCAACTTCATGTAAGCCGCTTAATTTTATATAAAACAATTTTAACTCAAACAACTACAATGTACAAATAAGTATACATGCAGTTTAAAAAGTTTAAAACTTGACAAAAATACCTGTACAGAAATTGAATTTTAATCAGTCACTTCACACTATAAATAAGTTGATGAAAAAGGATAATTTGTCAAGAAGGTCTGCCTTGTATAAATAACAATAGTTTGTACTTGAGAGAGAGATCAGATATGCACTGTACAAATACCATAAATCCTGCACAGCTCCTCAGTGCCTGATATCCCAAGACTTCTCCGTAACGGAGGCTGCACATTTTCCAACCAGCAGCATGAAATTAAAGTATTGTTCTGTGACAGTCTTCCAGTTTTGACATTCCTTTGAAGTCAACCGAACAACACCTTGAAATCTTCGCCGAACAACAAATTGGGCTGTGTTCATAAGGCACCGTCTAATTGTGAATTTTCCGCTCACGACGAATTGGAGGATGTGAAAGCACTGAGAAAGATTCTGTTTTCTCTGCCACTTGAGCCAAGCGCTGAAACTGTTGTGAATCGTGGAGAAATATCTTCACCGAACGAAGCCCTGCAACAAGCAACAGTTCTCTAGCGACGACAAGAAGTTGTTGACGACTTCAGCGGAAATCTCACTTACCTTTCGAATGGCTCTCTAAAGGTGACAACAATCCAGTGGTTGGCAGACTCCGGTTTGGCCTTCAGTACTCTTCAAGAAATTTAATTCAAATTTGGAATAAACGGTCTGTATGGAGTTATGGCACTCCCTCCATCGTCTCGAAACTTCTCGCGTCACCAAACCAAGTCGTCGAGAATTTCATTAAACAGAAACAAGATCTTTCTCTTTGCTTTGATTTCGTGTACTTTTAGCCTGTTAATTCCTCTATTGCCTTGGTTGCTGCCGCTGATGAGCAGACACGACGAGGGACAAGAAAGATGGGGCGTTTTCCATTTACCAAGAGATTCCGGAAATTCCGGTTGGGATGTAAATGGAACACATGTTTTTGGTTCAGTTCGTTCCACTGGAAAATTTCCGAACTAAACGGAACTTCTGAAAAGGTAGTCCTGTTTTCCCGTTGGAAACTTTCCGATGGAACATGCGTGTTCCATTTACGAGTTTTACAAGGTTTCACCAGTTCCAGGCCTTTCACGGCCATTTACGGCCATATCTTTGGTAAGATGACGGTTCCTTCTCCGGTCACCTCAAATAGTTTATACGAATGCCCCGTATGCCATGGACTAGCAACCGATCTTCAGACGTTAATGAATCACAATTGTGTGATGTATACCAATGGTAAGCAGAATTTATTGAAGAAAACATTAAATTTTGCCCGAGGATTGTTTCCCGCATAAAACTTTGCATCTGAAATTAAACAAGGTCTCTCGTTATTCTCCTTTCACAGTAGGCGTTTTAAGTGCGGCCTTGCCATATAACCAATAAGAGTTTCGCTGAGGAATCTTCCGGTGGTTCAGTCATTTCCCTGCACTGAGCTTCAAGGGTCCCTCGAGTTGCCCTGAAGTGGCTTGTAAATATTTATTGATGAAATATCGAGGCAATATATTTTTGAAAAACACTTCGTTTCGGTGATGATCGCACCTGATATAAGTTCAACCGCTGCAAGGATAGGCGTGTCATTATCGTCTTCTGAATTTAAAAGACCTTCTTCTTCCATAGCCAGCTCTACAGTTTCATTTAAAACATCTTTGTTAATACCGAGCACTTACCATTTGGATGGTAAACCCGGTAATTCCGGGAAGAATTCAAATGGAACGGTTCATCCCAGTGGAAATGTATTTCCTTTTTTCCGAAAACGATTTTCGGAAAAAAAGATATACCTTTGGAGGTATTACCTTCTTCTCGCTTTTACCGGAATTCCCGGAAATTTCTGTACCATTTGTCCACAATTACCAGTGCCAGGCTCCTCACGGTGAAACTCCTTTGTTTTTTGTTGATACCCAGACCCCGGCCCACTGGCATTCGAAACTTCGGATCAAATGATGCGGTTCAATCCGTACCGTTTCCTTGGTGCGAAATTAGCGCAGTTCCATTTGTCCACAAAAATACACCGAAAATTCCATTCAAATGGTGAGCGCTCACCACTTGGAAGTTTAGCGGGAAAGTAGGCAGCCTGGGAATGAATGGAACGTTTGTCAAATGGAAGGCGTTCTTCACCGATGGTCATTTCCCATCGAAATTTCCGGAATTTTTTGGTAAATGGAAAGCGCCCATGGAGTCTGATAGAATTTCGAGTCTGTGTGAGTCTCGCAACCCGCGCGAATATGGTCAGCGGTAACATGAAGAGCGCAACCGGAAATAATAATTTGCACGAAATCGCGCGAACCGGAAATAAAAGGTACAAATTGATAATCAATTTATCTCAAAAATTTGCTCGGTGACCTATGTTGAAATTTTTCATGCAAAAGGCATTCAGCTTTATCTAACATTTTAGACATTTAAGAAAAAATCTGTAAAGTATAGTTTTTTTAAGCCTTATGAGGACATTTTTTCGAATTATCTCGGTTTCCACAATAAATAATTTCTAAAATTTTCACAGGAAGTGAATAATATTGCAAACTTTGAAAAACGCTTATAAAAAATATAGATCACCGAGTTAGTGTTAAAGATAAATTTTAAAAAGTGACTTTTGAGGGGTAGGTCTTTAAAGAGGTGTGGTTACCATGACAACGCACATGAGGGCAGACGTTGTCTGAATAGAAACTTTAACAACCCTGTTGTAAGATAACCTACAATTTGTTTCAGTGACTGAAAGCAAAAAATTAATCTTGAATTCTTTTGACATGCATACAAGCTGTAAGAAACCCTTTCAAGCCTCCTTAAGGGCCCATTGAAGTATCTCGTTGCTAAGGTACACGGTTGCTAACGAAGTGCAGTTTCACTTCCGGTCAGCCCAAATTTTTTCGCGCGCTTTCTTCGGCGTCGGTCGGTCGCTGGCTTGTTCAAGTCGCCGGTAACCTTTTTTTGCTTCGTTGCAACAAACACAAGATCGAAAACCTTTTGTTTACATTTTTATTAATTGATTTTCAGGGGCACTCAACGAGCCAAATCAACCAAAAGCTGTGGAAAGGCATTTTTAAGTACCATACGGTGTTTGAAGTCTGTTTTAAGTGATGTTTTTGTTAGCTAGAAAAATTTCATCTGTTCGGACTCCCGAGCTGAAGTTTTAATTGCCTTTGAGAAAATTCAAGCTGAAATGAACTTTCCACGAACTTTCTAGGGAATAATTTTCTTTCCGAAAATGTTAGCTGACGTTTTTAAGTGCCAAAAACAGCAATTATGACCTTTCCGAAAACCTCAGGGGCCATTATTTCCCCATTGCGAATCTTTTGGGCCGAGTACACTCTTTAATCCGGACACCGAAAGCCCAAGGCGAACTACCCTCCACCGAAAAGATATCTACCGAAACTTGTCGTTGGGTGCCCCTGAATTTTCTGCCTTCCGTTTACAACATTTGAGTCGTACCTTTATTTTTGAAACTTGAGTGTTCTGCTTGAAAATGTCATCCACGTACGGACATAAACAGAAAGCCGCAGCGATGGTTGCATGTCGATGGGGAAATCTCGAAAAGGTGACAGTAAAAGATTTCCAGTGTCAGGTTGGAAATCGAAATCTCAAAGATGCGGAGACACAAACTGAAATTAGTACTGCGCTATCATCACCTGCAAACTTCAAAAGAAACTCTGTGTCCGCGGCCTATTTGACCGCTCCGATCTTGCGATAAAACTGTGCGATCCTGTGAACCTGTGTCCGTGAACTGTCCTTCCGAACCTGAGAAACTCCATTGTTTAAATGTAACACAAATAAACGAAGCTCTCCCAAGACAGCATGGAGCAAAAGACGGTGAGCATCCTTGAAAGCAGCTCTAGATCACAAGAATTTCATTCTTACATCAAAAATTAATGCTAACCACTTTAACCACTGGATAGAATGCCTGACTGATAATGGTGAGCTGGAAACTTGTGATGGACAACTTCTCCTTACAACATCAGCCTCGCTTGAGAACCTAGTTAACAGTAATTTAAGTAATCTACAACACCGTGACTGTGAAAAAGAAAGTGAATTCGAATTTTGTTCGATAAAACAAACCACAGATGTGACTGGCCACAATGCTTAGGCACCAGGCCGCTGAAACTTCGCTCGCCACTTCCGGTGCCGCGAAAAAATTGACTTTTCTTCCCGAGAGATAATTGTAGTTGCTGGATTTTAAAACAATTCGAAAGAACATCATATTTTCTTGGAATTCAAGCATGGGTTTTGCGACAAAATGAAAAACAAAAAAATTATGCTCAAAAGAGTGGTCAAAGAAGCACATTTTCCATTCTCATTTTTTTATTTTTTATCATAAGCCAAAACGCATGCTTAAATTTCTTCAAAACGACTTTTGTATTGTTACTGTACAGAAAAAGAGGGTAAAAGGTTTAAGCCATTTAGTTAAAATGCATTTTTCTGTTTCTGGTCACGTGACATTGGGCGTGGTCCGATGACGTCATGTACTGGCCCATATTTGCCCCCTATGGGCATTGTCCAAATTTGGTCCAATTGAAGCATACGTGTGCAGAGTTACAGCAAATTGATTTTTCCCTAGCAACGGCATCAAAAGATACTTTAATGGGCCCTTAAGCATTTAATTTTTGACAAAAAGATAAGGGGACGTAAATCACAACCTAGATTTGGGGAAAGCTTACTTGAGGGTCTCAATAGGGTTTAATCGTTAGTCGTAAAAGGACCAAAGGGCTAGACGTAAAAAAAAGCTTAAAATTTGACCGTTAGCCGTAAAACAAATTGAAAACCGTTAAACGTAAGAAAAATATATTAGTGCAAATTAATGGTCTCAATTGTCTTGTAAAGAGCTCCATTTACGTTATGTTTAACTAATTACTGTAATTATGTCGGATGTGTCTTTGAAATGGATCGTACCACGCACTTTGACAGCCGTCTTGACTTTTTGACAGCTCTCGCCATTTTCCGACTGTGTTGTTCAGTTTCTCTTTATGAGTGGCGGCGTTGCTATCCATGGCTAGCTATGGCAGTAGTGAAGGCCACTGGAGAGGAGAAGCTCATAGAAGCAAGGATTCAAATCAGTGGAGATCACAAATATACCATCGATTGCATCTACCCGTGAACGCACGCGCCCAAAACATGTTTTCACTTGACGTCAAACGTCTGCGTTTCAGGTGTCATACTTAAAAGTTTTCCCGCCCAAATGTGAAGTTTCAGCTAGTGTTTCACTACTCGCAAGGATATGTTTTCAGTCAACAAGAAAGGAAGAAATTATCAAAAAGGCATCCCACTTTCAAGTGCTCTTTCGGCTCTCCATATATATCATTGAAGGGATTTTCGCTGACTTTCCTCAATCGGCGGTATTGTTTCTTTCAAAAGTATTTTGATTGACTTTCTTTGCCTGAATGAGCAGGCCAAGCAATTTGGTTTGGCGTCGTTTGACTTGAAACTTTATCGGATGGCAAAGGTTAATGGCAAGGCGCCGAAAAATTATGCCATATCAACTAATAATAATAATAATAATAATAATAATAATAATAATAATAATAATAATAACAAGACGCCTAGAGGCGTTGCCGTGGGATGTGACTCTCGATTTATGGCTGCCAAGGGTCAGAATGTATTTAAGACCCCTTCCACACGTATCCGGATATTTTCGAAAACGGAGATTTTTTTCTCCGTATTTGAAAAAGTCCGCGTCCACACGGACCGTATTAAAATCGTATTTGCACGTCCACACGTATACGCAAAAACGATTCTAATCTACGCTAGACTTCACATATTGAGCATGCGCAGGTTACGAGCGCATGCGCCCTGTGATAAGCATAAGCCCGCGAAAATCAAAGAGTTTGCCGCCATCTTTGTTTGTGTGCACTGGACCCTAACTTTGACGTCATCGTATTCGAAAACCTTCGTTTTCGACCGTCCACACGAATTAGATGAATCTCCGTTTTTAAAAATCTACAGTCTGGTGAGCGTTTTCAAAAACCTCCGTATCTGTGGCCGAAAACGCCATTTACGTGTGGACGGGAGGTGCAAACGGAGAAAAAAATCTCCTTTTTCGAAACTATCCGGATACGTGTGGACGGGGTCTAAACAAAACTCACGGTAGAGTAACGCAAACACGAAGGAAAACGATAACGCGCCGAACCAAAGCAAATAAATAAAAAGTGAATATACTGATTCGATTGGTAAACTTGTTGGTTGGATCGTTGAAAATCGCACACGTTTGAGGCACAGTCTGCACTTTAATATTCACGCATAAATTTCACTGATCAATACACAAAACCGAAACCATCAGGATCTCATGTCACAAAAGCATTTATGTTTTACTAGAGCACGTTATTTTTTTTCCTTCAAAAGCCTGGGAAAAAGTATGTTGAGCCGAAGCCGACATTTGATTGACTTATTTCTGTATTCTACATCACAAAAAATTCTTGATTTTACGAGAAATTTTGATACAATCTTACTTGTTAATGCGGTTGCATCACGGAGTCTGGTGCGTATCGGAGCTAATTTACATGTACATTTAACTTGAAAACCAGCTTATAAATCGGTGAGGGTAAAAGACAGAATGAGTTTGCGGAATGGCATGTGGCATGACTTGCGGAATGGCATAATTATGCGGAATGTAATATATGCAGAACGGTCCGAAGAAATTAGTTCAACTAAAAAGAGTTAATTATTCTACAGCCCAACACAGTGACTTATCGCAAGCAAGTTGCCGAAGTCGGTCATAACGAGATGTTGAAAAAAAAATTGTCAGGATTTCACCGAGAAATACATCAGTTTTGAGCACTGCTCTCCACAGGATTGCTTTGATATGAATATTTTTCAAATGAACCCTTGAGGTGATTAAATTTCTCTTGAGTTTGATAATGCATTTGTCATTGGAAACCCCCACTCCGGGGAGACGTGGGGCATACATGGGGATTTTCAAGTGCTTAGACGACTTACCAGCCCCCAGGGGGTGGGGGGGGGGGCATAGTTCACTTTAGACAATATATATTTTAGACGGGAACCGGACTCTAGTCCGAAGCACACTGTCGATTGTTCAAAAGGGCGGGTTCTGAAGGTGAGTTAAACGACTTTCTTTGCCATTTTGATGTGTTTGTGTTGTCCTTTTGTGTTGTCCTTCTGGGGACGAAAATGGCTGTTACCTTCGCCAATATCTTCATGGCAAAAGTCGAAACAGAAATTATAGATAGATAGATTTTTTTTTACATTTTCTCCCTCTGGAACACAAACAGAGGAGATATAACACAGTTCATTGAGAAAGCACACAAACACCACCCAATAATTAAATTCACGGCTGAAGTTTCGGAAACTGAAATAACTTTCTTGGACACTATCATATACAAAGGCGCACGATTCGAAACAGCATCAGTTCTTGATGTGCGAACCCATTTCAAGCCTACTGAGACATTTCAATATACACATTTCTCATCCTGTCATCCACCCGGTGTTAGGAGGGGATTTGTGAAACGAGAGGCTTTAAGACTTCTGAGGACAAACTCTTCTAAAGGCGCTGTTACACTGTGCACTGTTTCGTGCAACTTGTGTCACAACCGGCCATTGCGAGACAAGTTGCGCGAAACATTGTACCAAGTGTAACATACCCTGCAACGGCCGAAATCGTTGCGACACAAGTTGCACGAACCGTTGCAGAAAGTAGAATCGACAACAATTCGTGCAACTTGTCTCGCAACGATTTTGGCCGTTGCAGGGAATATTACACTTGATACAATGTTTCGTGCAACTTGTCTCGCATTGGCGTTGCGACACAAGTTGCACGAAACATTGCAGTGTAACAGCGCCTTAAAACAATATTTGAGGAGAAAGTAGAACATTTCAAAACACACCTTGTTGATAGAGGTTACCCTAAAGCTTTTATACAAAGAAACCTCTCAGAAGTAAAGGTTCAAAACAAGAAACAAGCCCTCCTACAAAAAGAGGAAGAAAACAAACAAATCTTGCCGTTTGTAGCACAATATCACCCTTCAGTGCCAAACTTAAAAGAAATCCTCTTGAGCAAATGGCATTTTATTGAGAAACAACCGAATCTCAGAGAAATATTTAAGGAACCGCCACTTATATCCTACAAGAGAGGGCGTTCCCTGAAATACATACTCGTTAGAGCAAAAATATAGCTTCAAGGTTAAAAACACGCGAGTGGGAGTCGCGCAGGCCTATCTAACCCCCCTTTTTTAACACTGATCTAGCTGATGGATAAGCAACATGAATTGTCACAGTGTTTCAAAGGTATGTCAGCAAAGTAGGACTTTGCATATTTTGCTATTAAATGTTAACCAATCTTTGAAAAATCCAAACTTTTAGTAGGGGCTTAGACTAAAGATGCTCCCCTTTAAGGTGGGGCTTTTTCTTCCTATTTTTCGTTCAGCTGTCTAATGCCCCAAGTCTCCCCGGGGTGGGGGATTCCAGTGACAGATGCATAACATAAAACCTTTATTTAAACACGATAAGATTTTTAAAAAGCTTACAAGCTTGTGGGGTCGTGTATGCTAACTACGTCACAATGAGATATATACATGTAAAATGTTCGATAAAAACTAAAATATCAACAGTAATTAATTTAAATACGAAATATATACCTATAAAATTAGTAAAAGCTAAAAGCAGAAATATTAGTTTAAAATCTAGCAGTAATCAATTTAAAAGTACACATAGTCGCTGACTCTGTGTCTCGACGTAGAGCCTGCTGTGCCGTCAAAAATAAAGTCTTTAAAATAATCCCTGGCAGTAAGCCTCTTCTTTAATTCCTTGAAGCTTACATTAGTTGTTTTATCATTGTAGTTCGCCAAGTTCCATAATATAGGCCCTCGATAGGCTAATGAGTCTTTCATAAATCTGCTTTTGTATCTGCTACCTCGTGCCCTCGCAGCGAGTAGCAGTTGTCTCGTTTACTAAAAATATTTCCACATAAACTGTCAGGTAATATATTATTGTATGCGTTGTACATTAATTTAAATATTTCCAGTTTATAACTTAATTTGATTGTTGACCAATTCACGGTTTCCATTACTTCACAGGTTGCCATGTCCTTAGATAAATTAAAAATAATCCTGGCGGCCCTATACAGTGCAGTCTTTCAATTGAACTAATTATATCTGAATTACGACACGAACCCCACAAAACAAGGCCATAATTTATCGATGGTAAAATGACAGTAAAATAGAATTTAATCAAAACATCTTTAGGTAAAAATCTGGAGCGTTTTAATATTTCTAATTTGTTTGCAAAGCTTTTCTTATGGTCCAACACGTGTGGTACCCAAGTGAGGTTGTCGTCTACAGTCATTCCCAACAGGCGAGTTTTTGTGACGTAACGCAATACTGAATCTCCTAGAAGCAAAGGTGGTAGAGGGCCAATAATGGTTTTCTTGTTAATTATCATAACTTCGCTTTTGCCTGGGTTGGTGTTATTCAGTTTTCCAGGCACCATCTATAGACTTCTTGTAAAGCCTTGTTCAATAAAGCAATGGCTAAGTCCGCAGATTGTCCAATACAGAATATAGAGGTATCATCAGCATACATAAACAGGGACCCCGAACGTACAGCAGATGGCAGGTCATTGGTAAATAGAGTGAAAAGGGTCGGACCCAGTACCGATCCTTGTGGTATACCAGTTGTAACAGGTAGCAGATCCGATTTGATTCTTTCACTCAAATAACTTTTTATCCATTCTAGCAAACCTCCTGAGATGCCAAAGTTTCTTTCAAGTTTCAAAATAACATCTCATGTGACACACTGTCAAAGGCCTTCTTGAAGTCCACGAAGGCCACTACCACGACGTTGTCTGAGTCTACAGCCATTCTCCATATCTCAGTCAAGTGAACTAATAGAAGCTCAGTCGAGTATCACGCGTCGATAAGCCCATTGCTTGTCAGTTATTAGCTGGTTGTCCTTGAAAACATGTTGCACCAATCTATCATTAATTTCCGCTTCCAATATTTTACTCGGAACGCTTAGCAGGGAGACTGGTCTATAATTGCCACAGTCTGTCTCGTCATCCTTTTTAAAAACCGGTGACAATCTTCCTGTTTTCCACTGGGAGAAAACAACGCTTTGGGCGATACTGTAATTGTACACTGATGTCGACAAGCGCTGGGACAAGAGT
The DNA here is from genome assembly GCA_016490735.1 of Pachyseris speciosa. Taxonomy (NCBI): domain Eukaryota; kingdom Metazoa; phylum Cnidaria; class Anthozoa; order Scleractinia; family Pachyseridae; genus Pachyseris; species Pachyseris speciosa. The sequence continues at coordinate 158,778 of JAEMWC010000697.1, forward strand.
GTTTCCTGCTAGTTTCAGGAGTTTGGGCGAGATTCCATCGGGTCCTGTAGCTTTAGAGGTCTTTAACTTATTGATCTTCTCTAGAACAGTTCGATTGGAGATGACAATTGAAGACGTTCTTGTTGTTGATAAAACGGGCGGATCATCGTGATTCGTGTCCTCCATTTGACTGTTGTCAATTATCGTTGGAAGAGCATTTATTAGGTTTTCTCCGATTGTGGCGAAATACGAATTCATCAGCTGTGCCTTCTCCTTATCGATCAAAGCCAAACTGCCATCGTTTCTTCTGAAAGGGCCAATTGATTTTTTATGTTCTATGCGACTAGTGGCCTTATTGATCAACTTCCAATAAGCGCTCGATTTCTTTACTTCCCCAAGCATTTTCTCAAAATAGGATACTTTAGCTTTTCTTAAGGCTGCCGTAACCTCGTTTCGAGCCTGTTTATAGTTTTTCCAAGACTCAGGACATTTCTTAGTAACAGCTGCTTTAAATAACGTATATCTTTTGTTGATTTTATGACGAATTTCGTTAGTAATCCAAGGTGCAGATCTGCTCTTTCCAGGGGGCGTGCTCGTCACAAATATTAGCAAACAGTGACTACCATGCCCACAAAACATCATCTGGGTCGCCAAAGACTGAAGCAGTATGAAATGGTGTTGTTTCCATATTCCTCCTAAAGTTGTCCAAGTTCAAACTCTTGTAGTTTCTAGTCTTTGCATATTTTAGTGGCGGCCTATGATATGATCAGGAGAAACATTTCAAAATTAAACACTGCTCCTCTCCAACGGGCTTACTTTGGTATAAACATTACACTTTTAAACTCTTGAGGAGGATTAGTTTGTTCGCGAATAATATTTGCTAACGCAATTGTGGTAACGGTTTGTGGTATTTACGAAATAAGAATCGTTCTCCTGCGATCAAACGAGCTTTCATTTTTTTTTGTTATCTTCAGCACCTTGTCAATTTCACGGCGTGATGTAGGTCAAACTATATAATAGCCATTTGGCCGGTTTGAAATGGCTTAAATAACATTTTATTTTACGAGCGTATAAGGGTCTGACCTAAGGAGGATTTTTCAGCTATCCCTATACCCTCCGCGCGAATTATTGCATCAGCGGTGTCAAATTCTCTCGGAGAGGGAACGCACGCGGTGGAAATTTAGCGATAATCACAAGTCGTTTTCTTCGTATTCATCGCAAGTAAAGGTAAGCAAAATCATTTGTTGGTTTCTATTACCATTTAGGCTTTACCAGATATCATTTGATTTCGGCTTAATTGTCTGTGCATCAACGAAATGTTCCCTTTGTTCCAAGTGGTATGCATGACTGAACCGCTTTGTTACTTGTAAGCCGTTGACCTCTTGACTTATTTGTCGCTCGTGCTTTTTATATGCTGGGTACATTAGCATACAGTTACGCCTGAGAGTGCTCAGAGAGTACCTCTTTCATTTTAAGTACAATGTCCCCTTAAGTCCCCAGGTTTGATAGGAATTTAGGTACGTTGAATTTTGGTCAAAATTGGCGCCAAATCGTGCTCGAAATTCGCTTCGATGGTGTACATTATCACTTTTGGTTTAATCTAAGCGAAAGAATAGTTCCGTTTTGCTCACATTTCAGAATTTTTGTCATATCAAACGATCATTTGCCCCTTTCTTTTGATTTAGGTGATCAATCCCTGGATGTTTACATCAGTAAATGGAAGTAAGCGAAGGCGATTCTGACAGTGGCAAAAGGCCACATGTCACGACTGGCAATACTCCTCTCAAACCAGAAGATAAACGCCGCCGATCCACTGGTTCGTTTCCAAGTCGAAGTTCGAAAAGATTAAGTTTTCCAAGGAGTCCATCAAACGTTGTAAGCACTTGATCTTATTGATCGATTTGACATTTGCACTGAAATATGTTTGAAATCTTCTGTTCAAGTACACAATATGCTTGCATTGCATTTTCGTTTGTAAGTAAACATTTTTATAGTAGAAAGCTGTTCCAGCATATAAGACCTTATGTGCAATAAATAATATTGTGTTCGAAATATTTAAAGAGTCAATAATTTTATTTGTGCAATATCTGATGTATCATATTTTCTACTTATACTCTATTCCCTTTGGCTTTGTTATTACCACATGCAGGTTAAGAAATCCCCTTTTCCACGAGGAAAGCCTCTGTTCTCTCCACTAAAAGAGCTAAAGAGCTCAAAGAAGCAGAGAAAACGATGGAGTACTGAGGCACTCGGCCGACATTCAGTAAACACCTCCCAAAAGCAGACACCTTTCTACTTGAAGGTGGTCCTAAGGGTGTCTGCTTGTATTGTTTGGACAGCTTGTCTAGAGTATAGTTTAGTCTTGCACGTATGGGCTGTTTCTCTTATCCACTTCAATTCAGAGTATGAAGAGTTTGATGCTATTTGCCATGGGTGGATCTACATAGGGCATTTTCGCCCAAAATGCTAGTCAAAAGTTCTTTACCTTTTTGGTATTGTTTACATTGGAATATCAAAATTTAATTGTAAAACTGGTTTATTCAAGGTGATCTGAAGCTAACATGATTACTGCTTTCAATTTACTTGACAAGAATTATGTTGCTATTCTTATCGCAAGCCGACAAGTCTTCAAATGATAAATGATAAGCAGAAAACATGCCATTCTGGGGTCGTAGGACAAAAGTCGTAACACAAGTCTACAACAGGCTTTGGCATAATTAAAGCAAACAATTTTAGGTATATAATAATAATAATCATAATACAGTGGCCCATTTTTACAGTTGTGTGACTGGTCAGTGACCTGGCCTTTGAATAGAAGTGAGGTGGGGAGGGGGGGTGTGATACAAACCCATCTGTGTTTGTCATGCAAAATGTGGAATAGTTAGCATAACAATATTGACAGGAGAAACCCATTGAGGTTTGTATCAAAACAAGGTCACCCATAGGCTCAATTCTTCAAAGCTTGGGACCAGGCTCCGCAGTGGGTTTAAGTCCCCAAGTTCCTTCTTTTCGCTCCTTAACCCCCCTGCGGAGCCTGGTCTCAGGCTAACTTCTACTCAAAGGCCAGCTCACTGAACACACAACTGTAAAATGGACCTTTTAAGTGAAATACATGTATCATGTTATGTGAAGAATCTCCTTTACGTGACAGAGAACAAAACTATGAACCTTATATATAGGAAAGATTTTGAATTTTGTACATTTTGAAACTACAATTCTAGTGTAAGTGTTCTTTAATTACAGTACAGGGCTCGGCTGTTTAAGACCCTGTAACAATTTATCCAGGATTAAAAGTCAACCAAAATATATACTGTATTGGTCATTGCTATTACAGTTTAATTCAAAGCAGCCAAAGAAAAAAATAGGCCTACATGTCAATGAATGTACATGGATCCACATCCTTGTGCTATGCAGAATGTAATGATGACAATTATCCTGAACAAGCCTATACTCATGCGATCAACAATCATTCATTCTGGATTCCAGTGTTTACCTATAACCATTGACTTGAAGTTTTATTTTCAAATTAATTCAAATTCAGGAACTCATGCAAACTGATAATTGATACCAAGTAATTTTCATTGCCCTTAAAAATCGATGGTAATCGACTTGTGATAGTTTATGGATATTATTTTTCTATGAGTTTGGCCATTATTGATTGCTGGTATTAATCAAAATCAACTGAAGACTGATATTGAGTTGACTGGATACAGAATTTAAATGACTGACTATGCCTGCAAAACTCACGGCATAAAAAAAGTCACCAGATATAGATTATCAGTGTAATGAAGTGCTTAGCTATCTTCTTAGTTATTAGAAGATATCATTATACTGGTAATCTTTAGCCACTTGTTAACTTTTGTTGCAACAATGGATGAAACATATCTAAACTCTCCAAGTCCATATATATATTTCCATTCGATAGTTTTAAAAGTCACAGTTCTGACCTCTTGTTTGATCAAAGCGTCCATGGCTTTCTTAACTTTGTCACAGGGAATGTACCCTACGGGTTGGTAACTTGTTGCAGTTCAGCTTGCACCACAATAGCATTCTCATCTTTGACATTTGTTGGCTCTATCGTCATCTGAACGGGAACTACCTTTTTGTTTATCAAAAGTTCCTTGCATTGTTTGAGAGCCTTCTGGAAATGCTCATGGTAAGTGCTACCCTTCAGCTTAAAATATTCCGCGTAAAGTGTCTCGCTCTCTTCATCTTCGGCAGCAGCATTGTTATCAACAGGAAGATCTTCACAGTCCTCGGGATCAGAGAAGTCACGTTCATCAGTGTCTGAACATGAATCGCTCAAAGCAGACTGTGATGCAGCATGCAGGAAGAGCTGAACCGCCCCGCAAAGCAACCTGTCTCATCTGAGGATAACGACTGCAGTTACAGTCGATCAATTCGATGTCGAGCCACGGCATTTCTTTGATGCTGTTTTCCTTCTCATAGTCGTCATACGGAGGTAGACTCTTCGCAATGCTTGTTTGGTTCACCATCAGTTCAAAATCAAAGACGACAACCACACGGCGACCTCGATCTTGGTCCGCTTCATTTTGCAGCTAAATAAAGCAAAGCGAATAAAGTCGTGAGTTGAAGGTCGAGCGATACAACTATAACGGTAACTTAACTCGAAGTGTTACAAACTTAAATTACTACAACTTCACAAACTATTGATTTAACGATTCCAAAGTAATACAACTAGCTTAAGTTACACGTTGATAATACTAATACTTTTGTGAGACGTTTGCGAAACGACCGACATTCGAAAATATACGTGTGAAAATTGCGTGAACAAAGGATTCATCGATCGAGCGAGCGGCCGAAGGTTAAGCTTACATATGATTCTAAACCGGCTCTGTATGTTTACATTCTAAACCAGTGAAGAGTATACATTGAACAAGTAACCGTAAAAGCTACTAACCTCGTGAATACAACTTGACTTCACTTCAATAACAGCCGGCGAAGTCTTGTCATCGAACTCTTCAAGCTTTTGCGTTTTAAAAAACAGGCAAAGTCGCCGTTCACGTAACTCTTTTGGGAAACTAACGTGCCCTAAAACTGTCAAGAACCTGCAGCAAGCTAAATTTGCTGAAATGATGTAACTTTGACTGTTGGAATCTAGATAGTGAACGTACAGCAGTGGCGAGGCCGAGAGCATCGCCACGTTCTCTTCGATGAACTCCATGGCAAATGAGGGGTCACGTGAGCAATCCGAGTTGATAATATAGTTCATACCCGGTGTATTATGGGATAGCTGAAAAATCCTCCTTCGGTCTGACCGGGCTTGATTGCAAGAGATTTAGGAATGGGCTCGTAGAGCTTATATAATTAGTGGTTTTCAGAACGTTACAAGAGTTTTACTTCGGTCGCGTTGCTTTGATATGATATTAATATGATATGAATAATTCCCGAACTGACTAATCCTATAAAAGCAAACTCAACAGCTGACCGCTCAAGAGAAATTTTATAATCACCTCAAGGGTAGGTCCATTTGTAAAATATTTAAATCAAAGCAAGCCCCGTGGAGATAAACCGAACTTTTTTTGTACAGTCAAACTCAAGAAAGATTCCTTTTAGTCACTTAGGTTCAATTCAATTATTATCATTACTGTTTTTAAAATTCTCGTTTCACCTAAAAACAGACTGTCAAACTTTCATGTCACAGGTTACATCTGAATGTAACGCAATCACAAGAGTTTCGATCTGAGAGCGTTGAGTACTCAACACTGAAATATTGTAAATGGTTTGAACCCAGGAGTCATATCATACCTAAGTGAAGCACGATCGTCCGGGTTAGTGTAGTCCTGAGAAGGACTGTTTGTGGTGACATTGACTGACGTTTCGACAACCTGAGCGGAAGTCATCATCAGAGTCAAGTGATTGGGGTAACGTCAGGAGATGGTATAAGTACTCTGGTCGTTGATGTGATTGGTCAACGAAGTCGTGATGTTATTGGTTGTCTGTCAGTTAAGCCGTGATGTTATTGGCTGTGAAGACTGTAAACCGTGGTTGGTGCGTTTCGATCCGTCTTTTGTTAGTCAAATGTTCGTAGGTGTATTGTTAGTCAAATTAGTCGGTGTGTCTATTGTTTGTCTGTTGTTGATATCGCCAATAAGTCGTTTGTAAGGTGCGCGAAGCTGTTGACAACGGTTCAGTGGTGTCTGTTCTAAGTTAGTAACCCAACTTTCCAGTGCGATCCGTTGGTGGTAGTTAGTACAGTAGGTAATGCATTTAGCAGAGTCCCAGTCGATTGTGTGGTTTGTCAGTAAATGGTGCTCAGCAATGTTATTGTTGATGTCACCATTTCTCGTCGCTCGTTTGTGTTCAGTCAGTCTTACGTTCAAATTTCTGCCAGTCTCACCGATATAAGTGGCCTGACAGTCGCAGCATTCGATCTTGTAAACTGCTCCCTGTCTGTCCTTTGGTTCGTCTTTGTCCTTAACGTTCGTCAATAATTGTCGTAAAGTTGTGATGGGTCTGTGAGCGACACGGATATCGTAAGGTTGGAGTATCCGTGCAATGGTCTCAGAAGTTCCTTTGATGTATGGTATAGTCGCTGTAGTGACTGGTGTCGGGTTAGCGTTCGTAGCGTTTGGTTCTGTCCTGTAAGTGTTGCGTCTAACAAAGTCGCGGTTGTAGTTGTTCTTACTGAAAACGTTGTCTAAGTATTTGCGTTCGTCTGCTAAACTGTCGCTCGAGTCGCAAACTAGTTGCGCTCGTCTCGTTAAGGTCCGTATTGTCGTTGCTTTGTGTGAAGTAGGGTTGTAAGATGATTCGTCAAGTAGTCTGTCAGTGTGTGTGGGTTTTCTGTAAACTGTCGTCTGTAGTTTGTTGTTGTCACGGCTAACAAGGCAGTCTAGAAAAGGTATCTTACCATTTTCCTCGATCTCCTTGGTAAACTGTATGTGGGCGTTCTGTCTGTTGAGGTGTTCGTGAAAATCGTCGATTTCGTCTTTGTGTACAGCTGTGAAAGTGTAGTACGTTGTAGTCGAGTTAGTTTTAGTTGTGTCTTAGTGCGGCATTGTTCAGTTGTTTTCTTAGCTCGTTGGTCGGCAATGTTGCGTACAACGTCAAGTAAGTTAGTCGGTACAAGTTGTTTTAGTTGGTCAAATCGTTTCTGTAGTTTGTCGTTGTAACGGTTCAGTCTTCTGTGACAGTCGTTAATCCGGGCTCGGATCAGTCGTCTGCAGGTGGCTTTGACGATCTGGATAGCCTCTTGTGTGTTCAACGGGGACTTATATCGGAAAACTAACTCGACTACAATGTACTAAAGACAAAAAACGACACAAAACAGACGCTAACTGGGTCAGGAATATCTCTTCCCGTCCCTTAGACAAGACTGAAACTCAGGTACTCTCTTACGGACTTAAACACTCAGTGACGCCTAAACCGACCGAGGACATTGTATCTAGTGTTGAGGCGGCTCTGTCTCGTCAAAGAGAACTATCAGAACCGACCAAGGATAACATCAGAAGTAGAATAGCTTCTACTATACAATCAGCCTCTCTCACAGACAATAACCTGACTAGAGACGAACGACAAGCACTTAAACGACTGAAAAACGACAATGACACTGTTATACTTCCCGCTGAAAAAGGACGTGTTACTGTTGTTATGGACAAGAAAGACTATCACGACAAAATGGACGCACTTGTCAACGAGAAACAGACTTACGAACTACTTAAACGAGACCCGACGCCAGCACTTCAACGAAAACTCAACGGCAAACTACTTTCACTTAAGAAAGCTGACGTTATTGACATTCGACGCTACAACAGACTGAGGTGCCACGTGCCACAACCACCGAAACTTTACGGACTGCCCAAACTACACAAACCTAACATACCTATGCGACCCATAGTCTCGTTCTGTGGTTCGCCGACTTACCAACTGTCTAAATACCTGACTACTATACTGAAACCACTGACTGACGAGTCACGACACAAACTACAGTCGACTGAAAACTTCATTGACGCCATTAAGACAGCACAAGTACCTGACGACCAGAAACTAGTGTCTTTTGATGTGAAATCACTGTTCACCAGTATTCCACTCCAACTGGCTCTAGATTGTACTGAGACCGCCATCAAGAACTCCACGTTACAACTGCCACTACCAACAGACGACTTAATGGACTTACTGAACCTTTGCCTTACGTCTACCTACTTTCAGTACAACAGCAAACACTACAAACAATTGCACGGGACAGCTATGGGCTCACCAGTTTCCGTTGTTGTAGCAGAGATCGTCATGCAAAACATCGAGGAACAAGCCCTTGCGACTTACGAACGAACGCTACCGCTCTGGCTACGTTACGTCGACGACACTTTCACAGCTGTACACAAAGACGAAATCGACGATTTTCACGAACACCTCAACAGACAGAACGCCCACATACAGTTTACCAAGGAGATCGAGGAAAATGGTAAGATACCTTTTCTAGACTGCCTTGTTAGCCGTGACAAAAACAAACTGCAGACGACAGTTTACAGAAAACCCACACACACTGACAGACTACTTGACGAATCATCTTACAACCCTACTTCACACAAAGCAACGACAATACGGACCTTAACGAGACGAGCGCAACTAGTTTGCGACTCGAGCGACAGTTTAGCAGACGAACGCAAATACTTAGACAACGTTTTCAGTAAGAACAACTACAACCGCGACTTTGTTAGACGCAACACTTACAGGACAGAACCAAACGCTACGAACGCTAACCCGACACCAGTCACTACAGCGACTATACCATACATCAAAGGAACTTCTGAGACCATTGCACGGATACTCCAACCTTACGATATCCGTGTCGCTCACAGACCCATCACAACTTTACGACAATTATTGACGAACGTTAAGGACAAAGACGAACCAAAGGACAGACAGGGAGCAGTTTACAAGATCGAATGCTGCGACTGTCAGGCCACTTATATCGGTGAGACTGGCAGAAATTTGAACGTAAGACTGACTGAACACAAACGAGCGACGAGAAATGGTGACATCAACAATAACACCATTTACTGACAAACCACACAATCGACTGGGACTCTGCTAAATGCATTACCTACTGTACTAACTACCACCAACGGATCGCACTGGAAAGTTGGTTTACTAACTTAGAACAGACACCACTGAACCGTTGTCAACAGCTTCGCGCACCTTACAAACGACTTATTGACGATATCAACAACAGACAAACAATAGACACACCGACTAATTTGACTAACAATACACCTACGAACATTTGACTAACAAAAGACGGATCGAAACGCACCAACCACGGTTTACAGTCTTCACAGCCAATAACATCACGGCTTAACTGACAGACAACCAATAACATCACGACTTCGTTGACCAATCACATCAACGACCAGAGTACTTATACCATCTCCTGACGTTACCCCAATCACTTGACTCTGATGATGACTTCCGCTCAGGTTGTCGAAACGTCAGTCAATGTCACCACAAACAGTCCTTCTCAGGACTACACTAACCCGGACGATCGTGCTTCACTTAGTTATGACTGAAATATTTCTCGGTCAAATTCTGACCAATTTGTTTTCAACATTTGTGTTGCGACCTAGTTCAGAAACTACCTTGCGATTATTCTCTGTCAGTTAGGCTGTCAGACACGATCAATAATCGCGAGTTCCAAGACAATTAACTGTAGAATTATTAACTACAGAAAGGAAAGGGCGCGCTTTCAGTTAATTTTCAGTTTAATTTGAGTCAATCAGCATATGTTACATTCTGCATAATTATGCCATTCCGCAAGTCATGCCACATGCCATTCCGCAAACTCATTCCTCCTTTTACCCTCACCGCTTATAAATACAGTTGATCTCGGTGAGTGTAAAAGGAGGAATGAGTTTGCGGAATGGCATGTGGCATGACTTGCGGAATCGCATAATTATGCGGAATGTAACATATGCAAAATGCGCGAAGAAATTAATTCAGCTGAAAGAGTTAATTATTCTACAGCCTAACACAGAGAATAATCGCAAGCTAGCTGTCGATCTCGGTCACAACTTCTCTTCACCGGGGTTGCTTTATTATGAACTCTTGAGGTGATTAAATTTTACGGGCCTGTTTATATGCTCTCATGTACCCGAGACAACCCTCCCCCCGAGTTACCCTGGACGGGCTATTTTTTCTTTGAAAAGTTCTACCAACCGTTTACATGAGACGGGCGAGACAACTCGGGTGGGCGAGACAACTCGGGTAGGCGAGTTGTCTCGCCTCGGCAGGTAGGGTAACCCTGGCAAGCGGGACAACTTTTTCTCATGTAAACACTTTGTCTCGCCTACCTGGGACGAGACGGCCGAAAATTAAATATGCGCGTATGCGAAAAAAAGTTATTTCGGTCCAATTTTTTAGTTAAAAAACCCAAATTTATTTCAAGGAATTACATTTTAAAAGCCAGCATTACCCACAGTGATCAGATAGAGCGGGGAAGAAACTGATTCGGAGCTAAGTACGAAGCTAAGTTATGTGACACGTTATAAACTTCGAATTGGCTGATGGCTCACTGGTACTTTTATAAAAAGAAGTATCGAAGCAAAAATGAACCTAGGAAGGAAATTTTCAATCAATATTGACGATATTTAATCAAACAGCGACCAAATATAAAGAAAGAAGGGGAAATTTGTAAATTTGAGACGTGCTTTGAATAACTAAGTAGGGTCAACTTTGTCTCGGTCACGCAATTCTCATATAAACGCTCGGTAAGGTTGTCTCCGGGGGAAGGGTTGTCTCGGGTACCCGAGACCATATATAAACGTTCGGGAATGATATTTGCAATGTATTTGTGCGATTCGTTCGCGGCTGCGAGACAAGCGAGCTTTTGCCATCTTGTCAATTTCACAGTGTAGGTCAAACTCTTTTGACAGTTTTCAAATGGATTAAATAAAATTTTATTTTTCCGGGGTCGATTGTAAGAGATTTAGGAACGGAGCCTCGTAGAGGCTTATTATGGTTTTCAGAGTTTTACAAGAGTCTCACATCGGTCGCGCTGCTAATTTTTTGTTATGATATGAATAACTGAACTCAGTGCTCGCGTCCATGAGGTCGAGTACAAATCCAATTTGTTTTCAGCAAATTGTTGTCACCGAGATCAACAACTAGCCCGTTCTCTAGATAATAATTTTACGGTTAATAATCTTGATCTTGCGTATTGGAGCTCGCGATTATTAATCGCGTCTGCCAGCCTAACACAGTGAATAATCCTAAGCTAGTTGCTGATCTCGGTGACAACAAAACGTTAAAAACAAATTGGATTTGACCGAGAAACTTTTAAACTTTTGCTTTGATAGACTTGATATAAATATATGGTTTTTTTTTCAAGTTTACTGTTTCTGTTTATTGATATTCAAGTAAGAGTTACCAAATTAATGAAAATTATATATAAACACACATATCAACTTCCTCCGCTCGCATATAGCTTAGCTAATCGAGGCGGGCAGAGGAAAACAAACATAAGATGATTCAGTAGGAAGAGATTAAAAAAAGGAAAGAAAAGGAAAGGAGAAGGAAGTTAAATCTATATAATCGATACAAAAAAGATGAACTAGAATTATTACAATTCAACTTTACAAAATTACAAGCTTATATTAGATTTCATGACATCTTGCTTAATTTGTTAACTAAGCGGTAGGTTTGTCGACATAAGTATCCTCTGATTCCAAAATATGTACAAGGAGCTGATGTAGAGAAACCATAAATTTGTGCTTAGGGAGTGCTCGGATACTTTGAGGAATACTGTTCCGGTTGTTAGTAAAACGCGTAACGGGTAACGGTGTAACGGCGTAACGAGAAACCGCTTAACGAGATTTTTTTTCCCTTTTTTTTTTCTTTTTTTGTTTGTTTGTTTTGTTTTCTTTTTTTTCCGATACTGTGGTTAATTATTTTAAAGCCAAAAAAACTCTAAAAAAATACAAAAGAGGTAAATAAAAACATGGCCCGCGCTGGTTCTTGTTATGAGAGAAAAAGAAGACAAAATATATATCAAGTATCTATACGTGTAAAGTTTGTCGATTATTATCAGTTGGATTTTATCTTAGTGCCCTTCTGGTTTTTTGGGATGTCTCATGTCACACAACGCTAAACAAAATATCTTGGCGCTTTTGTCACGTTGTCCGGTCTTTCGTTACCTGCGGTCAAACAAGGAGTATCGTCAAAGTAAACTCGCTACCCGCTGGGTTTAACCGTTTATATCGCTTGTTTACATATACAAAAAGATCCGATAAAGCCAAAAGATCCGACGTACTGTAGGATTTAGCTCCTCTTTCCGCTATTCTGTGTTGTTGCTTTTCTCAAACCTTGAAATAGTCAAGAGTTTAATTACACTTTGTCATCAGTTGAAATATTAAGGGTGGTATGAACACTTTTCAGCTTTGAAATGAATATTGCTTTAAAGCGAAAACTAAAAGTCAAAAAGACTCACACAAGCCAGTAGCTCCTACGCAGACATTCTTCACCTCAGTTCTTAGGCTCGTGAAGCGGCGGAACGATTGTAAGACGGGTTTAAGAATGTCTGTGTAGGAGCAGCGTAGGAGATTAGGAGACCAGTAGATATAAGTCAGTTTCGTTCTAAATTGTTCGTTGAAGAAACAACCGTAGCCTACACAGACATCCTTAAGGGTCTTTTGAGGTTCGTCACGCGCGGCGATTGCGTGACAAGGCACAATAAGAATGCCTGCATGCAGGTTTTGTAAGACTAAAGGGAATTGACACAAGCATATTCCCCGAGGCCTCATATTGAGTTTTCTACTGTTTTAGGCTGAATTGAGTCGGCTACTATAGCATGGAACAAAACTTACCTTCAAATTGAACCTTTATAGAAAATTCTCCTTTAAAGAACTAACCAGAGCTTGCATTACCATTAAAAATAACTTTGGCGAAACAGGGACAACAAAATCATCTTTATTAAACTTTTTGAAACTAAATAAACGTTTTCTTTCTGACATCCTAAAATGGTTTACAAAAATGGTTTACAAAAAAAAAAGGGAAAAAAATCCCGTTTAGCGGTTTCTCGTTACGCCGTTACCCGTTACGCCGTTACGCGTTTTACTAACAACCTACTGTTCCAAATTCTAGCACCAAATCTAGAAAAAGAATCCGCTTGAAGTGATTTGTCTTGGGTTTGCGGTTATAGGATTAGTCAGTTCGCAACTGATTATAATATTTTCCTCGTTTGTCGCTCGATCTTTTAATTCGAGAGTTTAAATCAAATGAAGAATGATCCTCGCAGTTGTGATTCATTTCATATATCATTCACATTCGAGAGTTTAGTTATTCATATCATAACAACAAAAGCAGCTCGACCGATTTGAGACTCGCAAAACTCTGGGTATAACTGATAAGCCTCTGTGAGACTCCGTTTCTAAATCGCTGAAAATCGATTCCGGAAAAATAAAATTTTATTTCATCCATTTCAAAACTGCCAAAAGAGTTTGACCTACACTGTGAAATTGACAAGATGGCAAAAGCTCGCTTGTCTCGAGGCCGAACGATTCTTTCGTGCGCAGCTTCACAAATATACTGCAAATATCATTCGCGAACAGGCTAATCCTATGAAAGCAAAACTCAAGGCAAATTTAATCACCTCAAGAGTTCATAAGTGTAATGTTTATACGAAAGCAAGCCCGGTGGAGAGTAGTTGTGACCGAGATCGGCAACTACATAGCTTGCGTTTGGCTGTTGAATAATTAATTCCTTCAGTTGAATAATTTTTTTCGCGTCATTATGCATACATTACATTCCGCATAATTATGCGATTCCTCAAGTCATGCCACATGCCATTCCGCAAACTCATTCCTCCCTTTACCCTCACCGAGTTGATCTGCACGAAAATCGAGGGACCTGGTTCATTGTAACCTTTGACATAAAGTATAAATATTGCTTGTATTTTCAGTGCTTTAGATGGATTACACTGCCTAATATTCTATAACATTGCACTGTAATATTTACATTTGTATTGTCACTTACAATACACCTTATTCCAAAATGGCGGCTGCTCGGAATGATCTGGGGAGAGCAGCGCGGAAACGAGGCATCGAGGGACAAGTCAAAGTCAAGCATGTAAACAGCAATGGCGTTCGTAGTATCTATCAGGAGAATTGAAGACATACCTGGCTGTTCGTTGAACGGATGGGATCCTAATCAGTTGAAAAATGCTTAACTAAAATTTTTAGGTTCAAGTGTCGTGGTGATTCTTGTAAAGGTTTACGTAATTACCAAAGCACAATTTTGTAAGCGGTAAGTGATATAGTGATTTTGCTTTCGGAAACGCCGACCTTGCTAAGGCTGCTAAGGTCAATTAAGTATCTCATTTTCTTCGTTCTTTTACAGCGTGAATGAGTATTATTTGAATTAAAAGACCGACTATCTCGGACCCGGACGAAAATCTCATCTATACCCGGCATATAACGACTGAGCCGGTAAAGAGCTTTTCAGGCTGAGGTTAGCGCTAATCATTGATTAAGATGTATTAAAGCCTATAAGTTCAGTTGTCATAAGATGGTATTTAACCCACCCGGGTTAGCGCTAACCATGCTTCGAGCAACTGGGCCCAGGGAAGCTGACTACAACACTACAAACATTTAGGAAAAATATTTACCCGGGATTAACTTAACCAAAATTTTATTTGCTTGGAACTCTAAAAAGGAGATTTAAATTAAGTTTTTTTTTCTCGGAAATGTAGTTCAGAAAATCAGAAATAATAGTTCAAAATAGTAAGCAAACTGAAAATAAATGGTCATGTTGCCTGTACGCGAGTTATGCGCTTATGCTTACAAACGCACCACATTTGACTGACAACACTAAACAGAGTAAATGCACTAGACTGTCCCATATGTGCAAGTTTTTTGTCTTGTTGTTCACACACTCCACATGGATTTGAAGGGAGACAACTTGTTGTGTTTGCACAACTTCCTCAGAGGTCATTTGACCTTTGGTTCCAATAAAAAGTGCCCCGTGGAAAGTTGACTAATAAATGTTTTGGCACCCCCAGGTGAGATTCCAATGAGCTCCTTCAGATTGGTATACCGGTTTTTATACGAGCTATAAAAAGATCACTGTTTAAACGAAGACTCTTAGGCATTTGACAGCAGAGCTCACTGCAGTCAATTATGACTCTGGTAGAAGGATATTTATCTTTAAAATTAGCAGGCATGTGGTCATTGATCTTTGCCCTTGAGGGTCATACTGAAATGATGCTGACCTTTAGAAACATAAAATTAATCCAGGCTTAATCGCCTTGGTCTTCCTTGTTCAGGGGCATCTAATTCATATTTGCTACATCATGAGAAGGTGAATGCCAATAATCAATGTTTTCACCTTCTTTTACTGGATTTAAATACTGAATTATACTCTTGAAAATGTCTCTATTGGGAAATCCAGAATAAAAAGCTAAATGTTTAACTGACTTCATAAATCTATCGAAGCTAAATACTTTCGATTGTAAATCTTGGAAATATCCGCTTCGAATTGTCGGAGTTTTTCAGTAAGCTCGGCTTTCTCACAGTCCAGATCATGGATAGCTTTCTCACAGTCGTTTTATAGCTCCCTAGAATCTCTATGAGGACAAATATCTGAATCACGATGTCTTGGTTGATGACAGGAGGTCAGGAGTTGCTAAGGTTTTCCTCAGTCTTTTTCGTTTGATCGGACTACTATCAGGGGCACCCAACGAACCACATCAGCCAAAAGTTGTAGAAAGGCATTAAGTACCTTATGCTGTTTGAAGTCTGTTTAAAGCGATGTTTTCACAAGCTAGAAGAAGTTCATCTGTTCGGATTCCCTAGCTGAAATTTTAATTCCTCGAAAATATTAGGGAACAAAATCTGCCTTTGAGAAAATGCAGGCTGTTTTAGGGAACAATTTTCTTTCCGAAAATGCTAGCTGACGTTTTTGACTGCCAAAAACAGCAATTAGTATCCTTCCGAAAACCTCAGGAGCTATGGTTTTCCCATTGCGAATCTTTTAGGCCACGTTTTACAGTGGTGTTAGTTACGAAAATCCGAGTGCACTTTTCAATCGACGCCGAAAGCGCAAGGCGAATTACCCTCCACCGAACAGATATCTACCGAAACTTGTCGTTGGGTGCCCCTGTACTATGCTTTGGTGCTTTTCGTTTTACGAGCGAACACTTCTTTCACGGAAAAGCGGATGGTACAGCAGTAGTTTTCTAAGTTTTCTCGCGACCAGCAAACGAACAAATATAACCCGAAGACTTGAAGTGGCGCAAACATACCCTTGATCGAGTGTTTTGTCACTTAAAGTTAATCCAAGATCCCTTCGTATGGCAACAATCCATTCGGCTTGAACACACTACACGTCGGTCTTCTGGAAACTTCTGATAAGAGATTTTCACACCATTTTTCCGCATAAATTTTCTTAGGACAGAATGGAATAGAGCAATTTTCAGCATGATCGCTCACGATTACCATATGTAAACACCCACAAGATTTTCACGCCGGCCCTCGATGCCTCGTTTCCGTGCTGCTCTCCCCAGATCATTCCGAGTGGCCGCCATTTTGGAATAAGGTGTATGTTTTTAAAAAAAGTAAGCACAGCAAAACGGCCGCGAAGTTTATTATCAACCAGCTAATTACTGCCCACACCCGCATTTTCTTGCTAAAGCATGAGTAAATTGGCTCATCCCTTGATCCCAAAGAAATTTTTATTCAGATAAGACTCCAATTTCGGTTGAAAAGCAAAGGCGTTCGATATTCCCTTCGAACCGACCAAGTTTTTTACAAGCAAGCTTCGCTGTTAAGTTGTTTGGAAATATTTAAAACGACGATTAAGGATATAAAAAAGCACAGTACAAATTAACATTCGAACCTGTAAGGTTTCAAGGTGGATTTCCAGAAGTGCTCAAACAGAAAGTCTACAGCCGTTGGGATGATTTGCACTGAGTGGTTTGCGAAGGCAGGGGTTTCTTCATTTGGAACAAACTGATTTCCACTGTCGAGTCTTTCTTACAACCTCTTCTATCGATTTACAGTTTTAACAAAGCGGAGTTTTGCTTCTTGGCGTCACGTCTGAACTCTGATAAGGTTGCTGCTACCTTGGAAATCGCGCGAAGGATATAAATGCAAATTTGAGACACGATACGGGAAAATGCCTTGGTGGCGGAATGGCATCACGCGTATGTGAAAGGTGATACACTTCCATTGGTCGAAGTAATCACAAATCAATAAATCGAAGATAAATCGAAGATAAATCGATAGAAGAATCGATAAAAGTTCCATGCAATCCTATTGGTCCGCTTTGCAATTTGCGCCTACATATCTACCGGTTTTTCACCGTGGTGCCACAGGCATCCCACGGAATACTACTACTACTACTACACTACTACTACTACTAATAATAATAATAATAATAATATAATAATAATAATAATAATAATAATAATAACCTTTATTTACCATTGGCAGTATTTATAGCACAAAGGCTAGTGGGGCCGAGCAAATAGAGAAACAAATAATTCAAATAAACAAATAAACATGATAAGAATCCCAACTGGCCGGAAGGCAAACCAGTTGGCTATTTACAAGGATGACCGAGGAGTTGTTGAACCAGGGACTACTCAGAACAACACCATCTAGTGGCTAGAGCGGGATTTGAACCCGGGGCAACCGCATTGAAATCCAGAACCCCAAACCAGTCGGCCATCCTGCCTCCCGCGTAAACCTACAACTCAACAACAACTAGATGCTGGAATTGCCCTTCTTGCTTGGCACGGATGGGGAAAGCGAGCTAAACGGTAAAACGAATCAAAGACAGAAAGGACGTGAGTAGGCATTTGCTTTTGATGTGTTTGCGGGTAATTAGGTACATGGTTTTAATTTCATTTTAATTTTATTTTTGTCAACTGAGAATGTTCCCTATACTTTTCATAATTTTGCCATGCTCCACACTAATGGAAATTAACTATTATATTTCCAGTTAATTATTATATTTTAATGTAAAACAGCGTTAAAATTATTGAAATTTCAGTTAACCGTAACGGGAAAAAAATTAACCGCTAGCCGTAAGAGGGCCAAAATTTTAACCGTTAGGCGTGAAAATGCTTAAAATTTAACCGTTAGCCATAAAAACCACTACCCCATTGAGACCCTCTTACTTACGTATATCTTTCGATTTAATACTGAGAATCTCTTCCGTTTGCTGGCATTTTGTCACTCATGAACACGTCAGCCATTGCACTTTCCGAAAGTTGTTCTCAATAAAGCCGTCAAAGCTACTATTTCCGATCAAATGCCAAAAGCGGTGTAAAACAACAATTTATACACATTTTCACCTCTTTAAGTCATCTTTGAAACGTTCACTTATCAAAGAAAGGCGACCCTCGTGCTACATTCACGCATTGTCTCACGGATGTTCGCCGTGATAATAGATACAACGGAAAGAGACAGAAACTAGCATGAGAACTGTCAAAACATAACTTGCGGATTTGCGATCAACTATGACGTCACTGATGTGTTCGCTTGCCGATGGCTTTTTGATAATACAGACATGTGTCATCATGTCTAGTTGGAGGGTTTGTTTGCGAGCGAGACACCTGAGTGAATAGTAATATCAAAAGTTTCAATTTTGACCGAAAGAGCAATATTTCATTTCAAAGAATGATTTTTGTGAAACGAGAACGATATTTATCCCGGGTATTTATGAAACAGATTGAAAGAGCCGGTTAATTTTCATAGGGACTGAAAATGTACTCCACGGACGCCGGAATTCAACACCAATTATCATAGGAGGTAAGTTCTTTTTCAGAATTCGAAGAGTTTTATATATACCATACATTCAGAGATTTAAAGATAATGAACGTATTATGAAGGAGTGAAGTGAAAGAAAAATCAACAACAACAATCACCCCCAGCGGCATTCATCGCCTAAACGATTACTTTTAGACTGTTGCAAACATTTCGTTTTGAAAAACGTAACATTTGCAGGTATAATGAGTAAAGAGAAAGTAAATCAGATAATTATTTCTCAATTAACTATAATCAATTCGAATGAAAAACTTTTAGACGCGGCGCGCACTGAATAATTCGGAATTTAAGTTTATACCCATAATACAGGCCTTCCAAGCGACAAGCGACATGGCTCCGTAAACAGGCGACAATCTTCTCCAAAAACATCGACAACCGACAGAAATTGGCAGTAAACGCGCGAAACTTTGCGAGAGCGACAATTCACTTTCCATTCCTCTTTGTTTTTGTTGCGACAGCGACATTTGTCCCTAACGAAACAAGCGACAGACAGAGTCGTAAACGAGCGACAAAGCGACACCAGACCACCTCTTGAAAGGCCTCATAATAATATATATACCGTATATTTGCGTTATAGCACCTTGTAAGGAAATGAATAGATTGTTGTATTTCCTTCAGAGTGTTTTATTCATGCCAAAGACCTGAATTCCAAATTCAAACATGCTCTCGTTTGTTTTTCAAAGGAAATTTGCTTTTGTTTTGTTCATAACTGAAGCAGCTGTAACTCACCACTATGAAACAACAATTACGCCGCCTGTTGATAAGTCTACAGAGTTGTGACTGCATTATCAAAACAAGACGTTGGTCACGAACAACAAACATTTATTTAGCGGGGGAGTGTATTTCAGAAGTATGCAAAGCTATACTAATCTTAAAAATGTGCGTCTTCGTAACAGTATGCCAGCGAGCTGAGCTGTTGTTTGGTGCAGGACTGGAGAGACACCTCACCCAGGGAACTTTGTCATGCAAGATTCTCCGACTCCCCGGGGAAATTCCTCCAGTTTACTTGACTGATCTTACAATCCCCCTGGTTAGCCCTGGGGTCCACCCCAACGGAAAGCCGATGACATGTGCATTAGGAAAATGGCGAAAAATTCGAAATCCTCATCAATGGTCTTGTTGCCGTTGTACCCACTCTAAATCATCCGTAAACATCATTTCTTGGTCCGTTTTAGCGATAAACAAACCAACATAGAAAAAACTTTTAAAGGTTGTCAAATTTTGACCCAAAACCAAACAGATTTTAATTGGGTGGTTTTGAGATAGAAAAGTACCGTGGTTAAAACAAAACATATTTTGGTGGTTATTTAAATAGCACAGAAAGGTGGTCTTTTTGGTCTTGCCTCTACTCTAAATTATCGCTTTATTCCATTTCTTGATACATTTTAGCCATAGACAAGCACAGAAAAAAGTTTCAGTTTTTTTCCAATTTTTGACCCAAAACCATTATGGTTCGGCATTGGCTGTGGCCATACATTCCGTCGCACAATAAAACGTTTAATTTATTATTATTAATATTTTTTTTTTTGCCGCATTAATTACTTCATTTCGGAAAATTTACCAATGATTCTTGATTTGCTCTTGTCTAAACAGTATCGCGAGTATTGACAATGTTTGTGCAATAGTGCAAAGGGCAATATTGGTGCGTCATACTGCTCATGCCAAATAGCTCCCTGGTTATATTTAGCTTAGTTGGTAGGGCACCGCACTGCTGAGTGAGAGGTCGCGGATTCATACCCCAGGCAGAACCACAAACCATAGTCTTCAAATAACTGGTCAGATTATTGTGGATGTACGTTCAACGTTCGCCTCAGCCCAGATGATCGCGTCTTTGGCTGTCACGTTAAACCATCGGCCTGGTCTCCCTAACCCCTTTAAACGTAAAACTCGTATGGGACATGAAAGAACCCACACACTATTCCCAAAGGGCGGGAACGCTGGTTTCGGTTTGTGGTATGTCCTAACTTACATGCAAGAGTTGGGTAGAGGCTGTGAGCGATGGGCTAAACACCCAACCCAGCCCTAAAGACGCTTTAGGGACCGAAAACCAACAGTCCGCGTAGCTGTTGGCTCTATACACCCTTGTGTGAAAGTAATAAAATCCTGCTAGAAAAACCGGCAAAACTATCGATAAACAAAGGATAATAATTTATTGAAAACTTGAGGAAAGATAAAAGATGAAAGTAATAAGCTTATATATACCAGGGGTACATTTCCATGTCGACCATTCAGAAGCAGACCTTTAAACCAATTAATTATTTGTTGTTTGAAAAGCTACGTACGTGTAGTGCTAGTTCATGAAGCATTGAACAATAATATTTGCGCGTTCCTTTGAAACGGCATTGAACAGGCAGGGATCGGAGTTCATAACGCAAGCCGTGTTTCAAATGAAGCCTCATTGGCCGGCGCCGGAGTTAAAAGGCCGGTATTTTCTGAGCATTGTATTTGGCAAAAACACTATGTCAGAAAAGCAATTTCTTATATTAAAGAGCACTCGACAACCTCGCAGAAGTTACAACAGCTGAATACCATTTGCGATTATTTACAATAATGAGAAAAAAAAAAAACTAGCTCTTAAATTAAGGTTTGAGGGGTCACTACCTATGTGCCGCTCTCTTAACAAACCTTCCCTAGAAGGACGGCCGGTGACATTACACCGTATTACATGTAGCAGAGAATATGCGCTCGGTGCCGTAAGAGTTTTGCTTTGTATTTTTGTTGTCATTTGTTTCAGTTATAATCTTCAGTTGCCCTAGCGCTGATGGAATGTGTCGTGAACTTAAAATGATCTTGACAGTCTTGTCGCTTTATATCTATCATTTACTTTTGTACGTCTTTATACGTCTACTTTAGATGGGCTCGGCAATTTAATATAAGACCGAGTCGCGAGTGCATGCAGTTTATAAAGACGTACGTGAACATTCGAGAAAAGAGGTTCAAAGGCAATTTTAACCGGTGAGTTTTACATACAATAAGATACCATGAAACCACTTAGATTTAGATAGTCATTGTTATTTAAAGGGAAAACCTACCTATAAAATCCCAATTTACGTTCAAAGGATAGACCCTTATAGCAGGGCGCTCTCGACCCAAGGATTTGCCAAGACTGAGATTGGTAGCTCTAATAGAAAGGCAACTGCTTAATTATAATGACCAGACTCGATGAAATCAGGTTTCTCGCTCCTGAGCCTAGCTTTTGAAAGTCTTAGTTCAGTTTTATTCATACTATACGGAAAGTTGTTGTGGAGCTCCTGTGATTAAAATTAATGTTCAACTGTGTCGACTATTGAAACGGCAGCTATTCAACAGTGATTTAGGGCTGCTTCTTCTTTTTTGATAATTTCTAAAACCTCAACCTAGGAATGTTGGCACTACGAATTTATTGACTGAAAGACGGTAAATATACGGTGACATTAATATTGGTCACCAGCCACCAGCCCGTCAAAAACATTAGCGGGGACAGGAAATTTAGTTTGCCTGTGTAAACTCGGAATCCGTTCAAAATAGAAATAAGTAATAAAAAAAAAACGTAGTGTAGTGCAATTGAGCCGTGAGGCATTTTTCGTATGAGTAGCTTCCTGACGATATTCATAGTGCCCTTTAATATTTCTTCTCAAATGTAAGAAATGATATTATATAAAAGGCTATGGGAGTGACAACAGATTTAGCGAGAGATCACCGATGACTGTCTATCATGGCTAGAAACTACAATAAAAAGACAACTAATGCCGCACTACGTTCTTGTGTCGGTAGTCCTGATGTGACTTCTTAGCTCTTCAACACGAAACCGGTCGTGCTCTTCAATACAAGAAACTTTGCATAACATTCGCTCTCCAAGAACGTGCCACATACCCAGTTTCGAGCTAAAACCTTGCTTCTTGGTTCTACAAAACTGTTGTTTCCTCTGTGCAAAGGAAGAGTAGGAATATTAGAGGAGCTTCAGCTCACGATGGGAGTTTTTGGTGTGCTCCACTGTCTAAGGCAGATTTTTTTATAGGCGTATCACAACTTCAGTGTAATAGATGATTTCCGTTTCGAGGGTGAGCAGACAAGAGCTGATGAGTCACTATGTTCTGTAACCAATACATTTTTTAACTGGCTTTTATGCATGCCTGCCTTCTATCGAGGGCGTCCGCACACTTGTGATTGCGACACCACTGAAATATCCCTCGTATTGATGGGTCCGAACCGCTTTGTTCATCACCGCAGTTATGAACACTACTTAAGCAGTAGTAAATTAAAAATAAAGCCTGAAAATTCCAAGCTTGTAAATTTTAGGCTTTATTTTCACTACTGCTTAAGTAGTGTTCATGGCTGCGATGATCACTCACATATTCATTCTTTAATCCGCATCTCATTGTAGCATGGATATTGCGTCAGAAAGAAAGTTCTGCTAGTACATAGAAAAATTGTCAAATTCGGGTATTGAAAAAATACCATACGTAAATTTTTCGACAATGATTCTATGATGGTCTTTCCGTTCAACTTCAAGTTAAACAAATCTTGAGTGTGCCTTTCTTTTCGGTACTTCATACATTGGTGCTTCTTTTGATGTAATTTAGAAAAGAAGTAATCGTTTGTTTGGATGTTTTTAGACTGCCGTAAAAAATAATAATAGTGATAATAACTTTAAAGTCTGACAGCAATTTCAGTTATCATACACACAGAAATTAACAACGAAACAAGATGACATAGACATAGCTTTAAATATGTACGTATGTTCAGTTGTTTATCTGATGACGCCTGCCTACGTGCTTTCCATTCTCAAAGGTCAATATGTGTACTTTATTATCATTCAACCGTTCTAGACTAATTTTACCTCGCTAAAAAATGCTCCATACTTCTCGTAATTTATTTTTTTTCAGAACATTAATAGCGCAATCAAAGATTTGCCTTTTCTTGCCCAAAAACCACGACAGAAGAAGAAAACTAAAAAGGAATAAACATCCACAAGTCCGCGTAAATGAGGCGTACTTTACGCGTTTCACATCAATCGGAGCATGGGTAGTATGCAGAGTCCCAATGAAGTTAACTAGTGATAGTTTAGAGTTTAATGGTGTACAACATATTATATAAATGGAATGTTTTTGGAGAAGCCTGCAGTCTTTTAATTCCTCTCTTTCCTTTTAATGTTTATAATTAAGGACTATAATAAAACTTGACTTTACCGTGTCACTATGAGTAGGCAACTCGGATAAAATATCCTAAATAAACAAAAACAAAAGCCGTTATGCAAACTGTGTACACTGAGCGTTGAATACTGTTATATTGATCGCACGGCATTTGGTACCTGAGTCGACTATTAAAGCGCTTTGTTACCGCGAAATAATTTCATTGTAATCATTGAGAAAGTTCTGCTCAGAAGGTACCTCGAAAAAGGGGTCATGAACGTCCCATGATATTACGACAATAGGGAAATTTGCACTTTTCTGATTTGCCTACGCTAGTAAATGTCTAAATCAAAGCATTCGTCATTCTGATGCTAACGCGTGATAAATTCTGGTGCTTTTTCTTAATTATCTTGGTGTTGGTCGGTCAATTCAAGGACCACTTACGACATATTTCTACACGTTAGTTTCGTTGTGGCCAGCCAAAACTGCTCGTTTTCCTTTTGCGTTTTGGTATGCAGTCCTGAGTTACCTACTCATTTACATTTGCAAGTACTTGTCTGCTTTGTGCGACTCACGATCCTGCACATTGCGATAAGGTGCCAAAAAAATTATAATATCATCATCACCATAATCTTTATTTAAACACGGTATCAATTCATACGTACAAATAAAATATGCTCTTCCATCGAGCCGTGTATTTACAATTAAATCCTACAGTAAAAGAATCATTATGTATAATAATAATAAATTAAAACTACAATGTGGAGCGATTACTTTGAAAACATCAGATTGTTGTTCTTAATAGGAATAGTTTGCCGGCAGGGATTCTTTAAAAGACTTCAAAGTTGTTTGATTTTTAGCTTGAGTGGGAAGGCTGTTCCAGAGTTTTGCACCACGATATTGAAAACTACGTTTCCCTGCTTCAGAAAGGGGCCTGGGAATGAACAAATTGTGAGACGAACCCCTTAAATTGTGGGAATGAACTTGAGATGTATTTTTGAAAATCTCATATTTCTTGCCTTGTACATGGCAACCGCTAACTGATTTGTACGCCTTTGTTCAAGTGTATCCCCAGCCAAGGTCATGCAGTAAACTAGAGGATGGAGTCGTATAATGAGAGTTAGCGATTATGCGGGCAGCCCTGTTTTGTAACTTTTGCAATTTATCCCATTGACATTTTTCAATGCAACCCCATACAGGGCTACAATAGTCAAAGTAGGGTACAACAAGAGCGTTGTACATGTTAATTAATATGTCCCGCAGTACTAAGCCTTTGCTCGCTTTAAAACTGCCAGGCCACTCGATACTTTTTTTTATTATCTGGCCCCGGTTGTTCAAAGAATGGATAACTCTTATCCAGCGGATAAATCGCTATCCGGTGGATAAAATTTATCCACTTGCGTCATTCCGGTTGTTCGAAGCTTGGATAGCGTTATCCAGCCGCTATCCAGCGGGTAAAGTTATCCACATCTAGGTAGGTCGCATAAATTTTTATCCACTGGATAAAACTGTTGAAAAACAGACATGGCTGCTCGAACAATCAACCATTTAATTAAAAAATTGAAACAAACTACCTGGAAAACCTACGGACGCATTGACTGCGAAATAAAGAAATATGTAACAAGCGATTGATGGATCATACTATTGTCATTTTATTTTCTGGGAGAAACACGCATTGTGCCATCGTTCCAGGGAGAACTCTTTTGGAGAACAGCAATAATGATGACCTCGTACTTTCCTTCAAAGTTATTTTACATTTGTAAATCGATGAAATTAACTATTATTTTTCGATCCCTTGACAAATCTAGAATCAGTTATCGTTCGTTGGTCGCTCAACCCGTTGTTAGCTAGCACCGCCTAAAGATTTAAAATATTTAGTTTTTAAAGAATTGTTTTCCCGGGCCAAAAGAGCTGAAATTAAATAATACTTTTCTCTCAGAACTGGAGTCTTACCCAGCTTTTGGTTCCGAATGTTAAATGCTCGTAGTCAAACCCAACATCAAATTTTTTTTTTTCCTTCGCGGCAACATGCGGACTGCAGAGGAAACGGCTTTGTTTGTTATTTTCAAAATATTTTAATTTCTGTGCTAGAAAACCGACCTTTTGTAGTGTTATTTTCAACATATCGATCGGCTTTTCACAGACACGCAAGAATTTCATAACCGAGGAAAGTTTCTAACGAATGGTTCATTCTTACAAGTCTATTCAAGAGGAATTTCGAGAAGGCAAAAGTTAAACAATCTAAGCTCAATCATTGATACTTCACAAATTAATGTGATCAAGTAAGCTGAAGCCACTCTAAAGGGCACTAAGGCCACAAGGTAGCGGGCATTACCCCTTAAATCTACCAAAGCAAAGATTGAGCCCAAGCATTAGCAGCCATGGACAGCTGTTTCGGCCTTGTTAGGCCTTGTTAGGCCTTGTCACTCCAGCCACATCCCACAAGCTTTACGTTTTCATTGCTTGTTTTATTGATATGTGGGTACTTGAGCCTGAGCATTAGCTATGCCTTGCTGATGAGGCCCTGTGGATAATTATTCATCGAACTATCCAGGCTTTGTGCAACGACTTTTTATCCACTGGATAACTATCCGGTGGATAGCAGTTTTATCCAATGGATAGGCTTATCCAGTGGATAAAGTTATCCGCTCTTTGAACAACCGGGGCTTGGTTAATAAGAGAGTGCCACATAAACTCTGGTGCCTTTCTTTATTCAAAGCATAAGGTATTGTTACTCTTAATGATTTCTTCATCACATCTCATGCCAGCAGATATCACGTAGTGGCATCTATCGTCATTTATCTAACGGGCCAATATTAGAAGTTAGTGTTGTTTGTAAATAACAACCCCAGTGAAAAACTATCATTGACAACTACTCTTTAAGTCTTCTGTTCAGCTATCGGCACTAGAAAACAAAGAGTGAGGTTAAAAAGCCTGAGTAAATGACAGACTGAATTCATATAAAGACTGAAGAGAGTAATTTAAACATTGCCTTTTCTTTACACCGGACAGAAAAAGACACTTAATTATTCATGGATGCCATAAACATAAACGCTTGACCTGCGGCGGGATGAAATCATTTCAATCAGTATTTACCAAAAGACAGCGGCAATCAAAAGAAAATTCTAACAAATTAAGGCAAAGTGACGGTGACTCAGGAAATGAAGGCCCTAATGGCGACTTTGAAAAAAACATAGCTGAGAAGCAAACCCTTAACAGTATTGAAAAGAAGGTTCTCAACTGCATGTCGAAGGCAATTTCGTGCGATTGAATAGCACGCTTCAGCGACCGCTTTGTTCAAAAATTGTTTAAGGCTACCATGCATGAATATATATGCAAGCGATTTTATTTATGATTATTCAGATGGTCAGTGAATATGTGATTTAGCAAAGGCGTTCTTATTTAGCTTCATTTTTCTTTTTCGCTGTCGAATCTACATTGCTGCACTTCGAACAGTGAAACAGCGAGTAAAGGTAAGATGAACTGATGAAGCAACCTGGATTCTTCCGCTAAAATTTTGTTTTCATCTAAAATACATATCAGTGCTTTTAGATACCCGTAAAGCGAATTAGCAATGCAGAAAGTACGCGTTTTGTTCAGTATTGGAAGAAGACAAGGGGTTCATTTTGAAGTATAGCAAAACTTGCTTTTATGTACGTATTTGCATCCTTAATACTGCTGCTCCCGTGCTGCTACCGTATGATACTTCTTTTCGTTTGCATTCTCAGTGGCTTTAACAATAAGCGCCTCACAACAATTGAAGATCAAAGGATCAAAAACACTAAAACTTTCACAATACAATAACCCCGCCGATTTTTGCACAGAATAGAGAGTAGAAATATGTATGCATCATCTTGATCATAGCGTCATAATGTTTTCTTCCCTTCCAGAATCTACTCGCGATGTTTCTGTTTCAATCAACGACACCCGTGTCGCTGCTGCGGATTCTTGTTTGGTTGGTCATTTTAGGAATAGAGGCCGTTCACGGTAAGGGACACATTTTCCCGCATTCTTTGGTAACCTCTTTAACTGGTTGGGAAAAAGCCTAAAGTTGATAGCCCAAAGGAAATCGTTACCAGCTGAAACTTGTGAACACGTAAGAAAAATGAACATGTAAGAAAAATGCAGGGTCATCATACAATCGTCGATGATATTTGTTACTAAGTTTGAGTAGTTCTGTATTTCAAAAGATAAATTTCTCATGTTATTAAAGAATATCGGAAAGCAAGCCTTATAGGCGAGGTTTCACCCCCTCCCCGAATGCAGCATTCCAGTTTCTCTTAAGCAAACTAATTATCATAATGATGTTGAATGCTCTTTTCCTGTTAAGGAATTGTGATTTTTCATGCTCCCACGCATTGGGTCAGTTGTTACAACATAGTTTAGACGGTGTTCTAGTTAACAAAACCGCGTTTCCAGTTTTGTCAACAATCATCTATAAATTTCCTGATGCTGATGGTAACGAGAAGGCTTACATCCTAGGCTAGAAAACTATTTACCTATTTAAAATCAACCACTTATAAACAGATTTGGAGGCCCCCTGATTGCCGCGGCATAAGTTAGACTTTGTTTAAATAACCGGCCCATTGAAACTGGAGATTGCGTTTGCATTTTTCACGCAAGAGGGGAAATTTTGAATCACGTCAAAGACTCTCTCAGTAAAAGGAGCACTTTGGATGGCTAATTGGTTTTCTGGCTCAAATGTGGTTTATTAGTTAGCGGAATTGGTTCCATGCGCCCAAATATGTCTGGGAATTAATGGCGCCATTATTGTGCCAACAGTTATTAAGTTGTTTGTTCCACACTTAAAAGTCTTGAGCGACAAAGAGTTTGCGGCCTTAATTACATATT
>JAEMWC010000697.1:192500-250000 GCA_016490735.1 Pachyseris speciosa
CAAGTGAGTCTTGAAATTAGTGTCGTTTTTTTAGCGGAAAGCACTGTGTTTTGTGCTGCAATAAACTGCAGCAACAATTCCAAGTGTAAAGTAAGTACTTTCAAGTTTCCACATGACCCAAAACTACGGAGGAAATGGCTCATAAGACTGAAGAGGGAATCGCTTGTGCAGACCATTTTACATTTCACACCACACATCTTCAAACAAAATCTCGTGGCAAGGAGTTCGCTAGTTCCAGCTTTCAAGCCACGAAGACTGACTTGAAAGAGGATGCCGTACCAACTTTTTTAAAGAATAAAAACGTGGAATCCAAAACAAAAATCGGCCAGAAAAGAAGCAACACCGACAACAATTCTAGACCGCCGAATAACGGGACGACTTCAAGCGGCAATTCCTAATGTATTCGCTCAGCGTTTGCAAAACGGCAGAAAGTTAGCAGTAGGCATTTTCCATCTTGTTTCAAATAGCTGGAAGTAGAGTGATCCTTTTGCTCTCTCTGATAATTAGATCTTATATTAAGTTTGCTGGGATGTGAAGAGCTGAGACGTCCGTTCAAACCATTGACGAATTTACGTAATGAACAGGAGCCGTAAATATATTTGGCCAGAGCCTTTCACTTCGCATCCTTTTGGAAAAGTAAGCGCTTGTTAACATTCAAGGAGGATGATCTTAGTGGTTGGATAATAATATCCTAGAAAGCGGAGTAACTGAGCGTCCTCTTCACACGGCAACCTGGACGGGAGTTTGACCTCACGGGAACAAGTTGTCTCAGATTTATAAGCCGAAAGCCAGGCAATTGCTCCAAATTGAAAATTAATTATGTCGCCTTAGCTTGCGATATATCGGCAAGCAGAACTTCAATTCAACTTGTTCAAAACTGGTAATGCGAGATAAAAGAACATCGCGAGTAATTTCAAAACAAAGCCGTCTGTTTGCATATCGGACGTGCTTAAAAAGCAGGTGCTCTGTAATGTGATACTTAAGTTATAGTGCTAACATCGCAAACACCTCCATTGCGAGATATGGAAACTCATGGGTTTTTTTTTAAGAAATTAAACAAACCTTTGTCCATCCATCCATTTTTGTGCATTGACATTTGTGGTCAGTTACTCGAGCGTTCTCGTCGCTAGTGTTTACGTTACTGAATAATCTAGGTGAATCAGTTTTTATAGTTTTATTCGCCCGCGCATGTGGCAATTTCGCTCGAATCGAATCAGGATGCAACGTTCTTGTTTTATTTACAAACATTTGGTTATTTCGTAGGTCGCAAGTACATAAACTTAATAAAATGTGTTCCCTCTACGTTTTTGGCTGTTTATTTATGCACGGTTTTTTGTTCCTGTTTACTACAACTTCGTTGTCGCTCCACATGTATTTCTAGTCCTTCCGATGTTACTTTCAGTTTATGGTGCGTCTTTTTACCAAGTGTTGCTGAGTTTGAGGTGTGTTTTATAGCCGAGTGCACCTTATAACCGAAAAACTATGGTACTTTCACGTGTAAAGCTCTCTCTTAATTTTTCTTTTTTATTTATTTTATTTTTATTTTTATTTTTTTTTTACCAAAAACAAGATGACAGCTTCTCATGTATCCAATAGGTATATTGCCTTTTGGCAACATATCTGTATGTACTGACAGAAAAGATATAAAAAAACGTTGTAAGTTTCCTTTTGCCTATTTTCCATTGTTTCCGAAAATTTATTCATTCGAAACTGTACAGTAAAGGAAAACCACGAACCCATAACGTTTGAGACGTTTGAATTGAGAGTAAAAATGCTGTTTGATAAATGGATGACCCTCCCGCTTGGGATGATTTTTTTTTTCGGTGACCCTCCCCCATATTACTCCAGCCCACCCTCCCACATGATAAAACATACAATCCCTTACTTTGGTCAGAAGAAGAACTACAGTCAAAGCACTCCCTTGTCTGATGTGTGTTTTTTTTTTTAAACTAGTGAACAGTACACAGCCACAGCTTTTGTTAACATCTTTGCTATTCGACCAGTTTCCTCTGATCACACAGACTTCATCAGGGATTGTAACGAGATTGGTGAAAGAACATGTTTTTTTACTAAATGTTTACAGTACAATGCAAGTTTAAATTAGGGTGTGAACAGCAAAAAAACAACAACAAACAAACAAATGCACACAGGATATAAGGTAAGAATGTGCTTGCAGTTATTGTTTAATTTTGGGGCTCATGATTTAACGTGGCAAACATTGAAAAACAGACCTTCTCCTTGTGGATTAAGGATTTCTTGTTACTGTTTGCCATATAACTCATCAAAACAGTTACGTCTGGTAGAATCTCGCAACCTTCAGAGGCTGTTTCCATTGATGAGCAAAGCTATCCCAGACAGGTTTCCATGGCAATCACGGCCCACGGTCAAGAATGACGTTTCAGATTGCAATGGAACGCAGTATAGTTTGTACTGTACCATATGGCATCTATTGTTATAATTTCTCTCAAAATTAAAGAAACATGAAACGAAATCACAGTTCACAGTCAATTAAACACCCGATTCTCATTTGACAGACAATTATAATCAAAAATCACAGATCACGGTTATTACCACAATCACATTTCACGAGGAAAAAAACGGCCATTTCACATTTCACGGGAAACTAAAAAGGCAATTCACGGCTCACGAAAATACCCTTTACCACCCTCACCATACTCTCAAACCTTGGGTGACAAAATTTTCACCACCTTTTTCCTCATTTGGTTCATAAAATTCTTAGTGGCATGAATTATATACCCTCTGGAG
Organism: Pachyseris speciosa; assembly: GCA_016490735.1. Taxonomy (NCBI): domain Eukaryota; kingdom Metazoa; phylum Cnidaria; class Anthozoa; order Scleractinia; family Pachyseridae; genus Pachyseris; species Pachyseris speciosa. The sequence goes on from JAEMWC010000697.1 coordinate 195,267, forward strand.
CTACATAATATTTCATTTTACAGTCAAAGGACATAATAATTTATCATCTAAGTATTTTTAATCCTGAAGGAATGCTTGATTTGTTTTGGCAGCAGTTTTGGTGGTATGACAAATACATGTATCTGTACAAATGGTGCAAGTAACCACATCTAGATTGGATGGAGTTATGGGACGATGAATTATGTTAAATCACTTTGACATCATGCAAGTTATTGCAAGTAGTGTAATGATACAGAATATATACCAAATGGAAAACTTTCAGGGAGGTTGTTAATGGCCATGAGATGTTTAGCATCAGTGTACAGCCCACCCATTCACAAGCTTGCTCATTTCTAGACCAAAATTATGACTATGCTCTTTTCCGTGGCCATTTTGATACTGACATACACCAATTGTAGGTGAACTCCTTACATGACAATCCCACATAATTCATGCATTACCCAAAATCAGAAACCTTTTCCAGACACACATACTTATGTTGGTGATGGTCTGACAAAAAATATGACAATGTTTACAAGCATACATATACATCCCCATTTAGTGGCTCATTATAAATCGGGCCTTCATTCTCTAGATACTGGTTATAAGTTATCTAAATAACAGCTGCACACAGCAGTAAAATTCTCATTCTCAGTAATACAGGACATGGAATGTGGTATCTTATCAGATGCCTTTGAGATTTCACGACAGCAGACACTTTCCTGCCCAGTTTGCATGGGCACACAGTTTCCAGAAATGCACCTGCATTTAAGTGCAAGTCAAGATTGTAAAGAAAAGTAAACATTTCATTAAAAAAAGCATATAAGATTTAATCACTGGCATTTTGTCAATTCACGGATACCCCTGTTACAACGATTGTACATGTTATCTAGCCTTTGGGATTGTTCACGCAGTGTCATCGGAATGAAATCGGACTCACCAAAACAGCTGCATGGAAATTATGGTATTGCATAACAATAAACAGTGAAAATGTACAAAAAACACAGGGAGCAGATAAAATGCGTGAAATGAAAGCGAACACCATGCAGTTGTAATTTTATGGCCACCTTTTCATAGTATGGTGAATATTAATATAGAGGAAACGCGGATCAAAACGACAGCAGAGCATGGAAGTATGGCTTCACAGTATACATCGAAAATACAATTAAACACCACAGAGAACAAAGCAAATGCTTCAAAGGCGATTCCAACGTATTTATTGACCATTCTACGGCGATCTTTTACAGTATATTGAGTAAACAAATGCTCACCAATCCACTTGACCGATTCGGTCCTTGTTTACATCGTATTCTTTGCAGTCAAACGAGTCATCGGAGGTTCCAGCATACGGTTCCGTTGCCATTAATCAGTGCATTAATTGGTTCATACTAGTACCGCTCTACGTTAAAAACCACATGTTCGACTTCCTCGGCCTTTTTCGAAGAGAGAACGAAAGGTTAAAACGAAGAACTTTTCGACAGATCGCAAAGAATAAGTATAGCATTGAGATTGAGCTCCTCATCCACTCGCCAATAGTGACGTCACAACAACACGTGCTTGTTTCCATTCCTTCAATGTAAAGCGCGCGGCCATTTCAGAAACGTTTTCGTTTGTTCTTCGGATATTTCCGTACTCCATGTTGTTTTACTCCCTTAAAAGCTCAGATAGGACAATTTCTACGTGATTTTGTATTCCAGTAGTCCTCTTTAATGTTCGGTCACTTTGAAATGACACAAAGAGAAGTTTTCGAAATTTTGGTTCATTTGACCTTTAAGGTGATTAGAAAAGCAAAGTTGAGGCCAACTTTCACCGAGATCAAGAAAGCATACCTGATATCATCCTAAACAAGCTTTGACATGCCGGAAAGATTTACATCATTAGGCAAACACAATGCAGCACCAAAACCCTTGACGAATCGAGGAAGAAATATTCACAACCTTGGCGCCCCGGTTTAGCTATTTTTACATCAGACATTCTCAATTTCACTGCTGTCAACTGAAGCGTGAAATGATACATATGGGCTGCAAATTGAACAAAAACCACTAGGATGGTTGAGATAGAAATAACTTGGAATTCAGAAGTTGTCAGGAATGATTGCTCATTGTTATCTTTAAAAATGTCCTTGAAATAGTATCTTTTGCGCTGGGAGCAAGCTCACGATTAAACCTCTATAGTTTAAAATACCCAAGTCAACTTTTGTTTGTTTAGTTTGTTTAAACGTTTGTTTGACGAGGGTGACAGACAAACTTGTGGCCCTCGAAATTCCGGATCGAATTGGAATTTGGAAATATTGGTTTTTAAGGCGTGAGAGAGGAAAACCGGATTACCCGGAGAAAAACCCCTCGGAGCAGAGTAGGGAACCAACAACAAACTCAACCCACATATGACGCCGAGCCCGGAAATCGAACCCGGGCCACATTGATGGAAGGCGAGTGCTCTCACCACTACGCCATCCCTGCTCCCTAAATACAAAGAGATGTCACGGCAGCCTTCTTTAAGACAAAATGCGTGACCAGGGCGCCGCTCTTTTATAATATTCTTTTCTAAAGTATTTCAACGTAAGAAACTGGCGTGTGATACCTAATAGTCAATTTTCCGTAGAACATTAAAGATAACGCAGCTTGTGAAATTATGTTCTGATAATTTATTTCAGTAGATGCATATAAAGCCTATTGCTTTTACAGACACTTGCAAAGTGCACGTTGGAGCATGATATGCAAGAAAACAGCAGCTGTTAATCAATTTAAAATGGATTGATTATAACACACTGAAAATCTTATTTTGCAGAGACAGAAGCAGATCCAAAAATTCTCTTTGCTAACGTTGACACTGTCAGGTACATCGACATTAACAACTTTTCAGACCAGGGAGTAGTGATATCCGGTCTCACCAAGGCACGAGCCCTGGCCCTGTATGTGAGAGAGGGATGGCTGTTCTGGAGCGAATATGGCAATCCTTCAACTATCAGCAGATTGCGCCTCACAGTTGGGTCGTCGAAGGAAGTTATCTTAACGGATCTGGGTGAAGTGGAGGATATGGCCATTGAATGGGAGACCGGCCTCATCTATTGGACAGATTATATGCACGAGACGGTTGAGGTTGCTCGCATTGATGGAACCCACAGAAAGACTCTTATCTGGGAAACTACTGCTAATCCCAGAGCAATTGTTGTGGATGCTCGGTCTGGGTGAGTAGTACGATCATAAATGGCTCTTGTGAAATAGCAAAACCAGTAGTACAATTAAAAATTATGCTGTAAAGTGAAAATATAAATTTAAATAAAAGGAAAAAAAAATCTAAAGAAACTACTGTACTCGCCCACGCCTTCCCATCCAAGAATTTTATAAAACAATGTTCTATTATAAAACAATGTTTCTATTTCTCTGTTTTTTATCTTGTTTAGTTTTGAACGACTAGTAGATTTATACTAATACAAGCTGTCACGCATAGAAATCGAGAGCGAATAATCTAATTGTTTTAGTGTAAATCTACTAGTCGTTCAAAACTAAACTAATTATCCAAATGCTCCTCACACACACTTCGAAAATGCAAAGAAGCGGCCCCATTTTTTTGACAACCGCTGCTCACTATCTATCACAGAATAGATAGCGAGTAGCTTAGCCAGTCAGAGAAGGGCATTCGTGATAGAACGCTAGTAGATTTATACTAAAAGAGGATGGTTGAGGTGTTTCAACTGTCTGAACATCATTATTAATACACGAATCCAAATACCGACATAGGAGCCTCTATGCGCTTTGGCACAGCTGTTCAAGTATGTAACTCTATTCACAGCAAATAAAGAAGAAAGAAATTCAGTTATTTTCCACAGAAGTGTTTCTTTCTTGTTTAATTGTCTTCCTTGTCACACGGGTATTTAAGTCTATGATTTTCTAAACCATTATCTTTTTTTTCCTTTTCAGGTACATGTACTGGTCGGAGCGAGGATGGGACTACCCCAAAATAGAACGCGCTACCCTCGCCGGAACAGAAAGAAGAGTCCTAGTGGATGGTTATGACTCCTTCTACGTACAGACTCTAATAAATTCTTTCGTGATAGACTTTAATACTGATCTGCTGTATTGGGTTGATGCTACTACTGACGTAGTTGAGCACATCGAGCTCGATGGCTCGGACAGAACCGAAATAAACGTGTTTTCAAGTGTGAATCTTTATCCCTTCAGCCTGACGATGTATAAAGATATGTTATATGCCAGTGATCTCAGGGGTCGAAGCATCGAAAGAGTTAATATCACTTCAAGAGAGCGTTATAGAGATATGGGGTGGCTGACAGCAAAATGGACTTATGGTATTGCTCTGAATGACTCTTCGAGGGAACCACAAGGTTAGTGCATTGCGTTTTTAAACAGATAACAATGTATTCTCAGTGATTATACTGATCATAAAGGGATGTATCTTGATAAGGCTTTGTAGAGTAACTAAATGCAATTATCTTCGAAGTAATTCGAAGGCGCAAAGTCGAATGCGGCGATTACCACACCTTAGCAATGCGATATTAAAACAGAGCCACACAGTGGAAGGATTTACGGATAAAGACAGAAAGAGAGCCAGCTACACAGGTGTGCTACTTCGAGAGAGACATTTGGACAGTCAGTTAGACGGACAAGTATATGGTTGAACAAAGGGCTTAAATTTGGCAAAGAAAAAAAACATTGAATGACGAGCGGAGAAACACGGACTTCTAGTTATACCCAGTCTTATAAAACTGTAAAATGACCTTAAACATTCCTGAATCTGGTCATGCCGCTCTCAAACAGCACCAAATTTTATTCTAATATTTTCTTTTGGGGTGGTTTTGGGAAGGAATCGGGTGGTCTGTAGTTACCCTCACTCATTTCCTTCTCGACACTTTGTGCCTCGATAAAAAGGCCCAGAATGGGTGATACCCACCAGGTTCCCGGCCTTCCTCCAATGTGAACAGCGTCTGCTTTCCTTCTCACCAAGACAACTAAGAATAACGCACATGACGTTTTTATATAAGTTTGGAACAACCGGATGGATTTTTAAGGAAACTTTAGATAGCATGAATCAATTGTCCAATAGCGACCAACTGACAAAACAGTTTTGTTTCTTTTGCTCAGGGAAGACAGACTGCAAAACAAATGGAAACTGTAGTCAGCTCTGCCTGTTAACCCCTAGTGGCGGCATATGCGCCTGCTCGAATGGTTATGAACTGCAGTCAGACAACACAACCTGCAATGGTATGTCCCGTACAGACTACTTTTCTTCATGGATAGCTAACGATTTCAAAATAATGAAATGAAGTTTTAAATTTTTAGGCTTAAAAATCTGTTATAAATATCTGCCAGTGCATGTCTTATTTGTTGCTTCCCATGCCCAAGCTGTTGATGATAAATCTTTATTAACTCTATTCTTCAATTTTGTTGGACTTTTTGGGGTTTTAATTGCTTTGTGACAGCAAATATAATTTCACTGAAAGTGAAATAGATAAATGTGGAGGTGGAACATTTTTAATCAGTGGATCAGATTAAAAAGCATTGGAGTTAGGAAGTCGTCCCTCGAATTAGAAAAGCCTGATTTGTGACAGAAATATTCATTCAATAGCATTAATTACTACTTTATTTTTTCAATAGCCTCGGCACCAACGACAAAACCACCTGTTCCAGGTATGTTAACAACTTCATTAATTTCCCTCATAAAGTGTAATGTAGCTACATGGAAAGGGGGCGTAAAGTGACATTTAAGATACGACAAGTTATAAAACTTTTTTTCACAAAACAGGTTACCAAAGCAACACTTTAACTTGTTATGAACAACCCTAATAGAGTGTTTTCACATGATGTCATGATCACGGTGGCCACGTGTGTTTCAAAACAAAGAAATTGCGGCCACGTTGGTGTTCCAAACTAAACCTCTGGGAATTGAATACTTTTTTTGTTTCAGTAAATCGATGTGGCCGGTAGTCACGTGAATGAAAACGCTCTATTTTAGCTTTAAGTGCAAAATAATTAGCATAATAAAATACAACCTTTTACAAAATTTTTACGGGAAGATTCAGGGTCACCCGTATATTTTCGAAATATTAATTTGGCTCTGAATCCGCTCCTATGAATTTGCAAAATTTTGGGAGGATCTTGACACGCTGATAACTTTTCAACAATGGATTATTGTTAGTGATGTTTTTCTAATAGGGTTTAGTATTGCCAGTATTGCTATGGTAACCTATTGAGTGAAAAAAAGGTTTTCATGACTTGTTTATCAATGATTGGACGTTTGTGTGATACCATTATAAATGTAACAACTTATTAAGATTGGTAGTGATGATCCATCGAAGTGCAAGATCTAGAAAGTGCTAGAAACCGGTGTTACCCACCTTAAGTCTTCACAGACAAATTTCATGTCCTGTGGGAAACAGTTCAGTAACACAACATGATTCTCATGTTTCCCTGAGATAATAGTTCAGTTTCGTGCTTGCCATGACCGCTGAATATAAGCACTGAGAACGCATTTTTACAGGGTTAACCTTCATCTGAAGTGAATATACAGATGTATTCACAAATTCCAGTGAGAAGATGACGTGTTTACAACTCTGTGTATTGTTTAATTTCAAAATTCCAGGCACCTTCCCGCCGGTTTTTGTAAATATTTTACCTCAGCTCCTGTATCAATGTGTCATTGGTGTTTCCATTCAAGTTATTTAAATACGAAAAGTTACTATTCAGTGAAATAAAACATCGCGATTTGAAGGTAAAACTGTTCCCCGTATGTACAGTTGTTTGTACTTCTTTAAAAAATCAGTTTGTAAACTCTTTCAATCTCGTGGCATTCTTTTTAACACTTCAACAAATTGCATTGCCTTTCAAATGGCCAAACATGTAAGCTAGAAGACTAGCGGAAGAGCTATAAGGACTATGTGAGGCTTCATACGGACCTTAAAGGTGAAATTTTTCCTGGAAAACACTCATTCCTGTTGAGTCTTGACTTCTTGTCACGTTGATGATGTCGATTTTCTTTCTGACTTAAGCGATCGAAGTTCGTCTGATGGATGGCGCAACCCCGTCTGCATTGAGAGGGCGTTTGGAAGTCAGGAGACTGGGGAATGGCAGTGAATGGGGAACTGTCTGTGACGATCATTTTGACCTTAGGGACGCCTTTGTTGTGTGCCGGATGCTTAATCACTCAGGCACTGCTACACTGTTCAGTCCTGTTTCCGATTACGGCTTAGTCAGTGATAGTGTCAACATATGGCTTGACAATTTGAAGTGCAGAGGAACAGAGAGCTCATTGATGCAATGTAGACACCGAGGATGGGGTATTAACAACTGTGGCCACTTTGAGGATGTTGGTATTGTATGCAGGAACGATTCTATTCCCACCGTGTCTCCAAACGGTAGGTTGCAAAAACGTTCTCTAAGTCAGTAGACACTACAAGAGGTCGTTATATGATAAAAAAAAAAAAAGGTCCTCTCAGTAATGTCTACTGTCGTTACTTGTGCTGAAGTAAAAACCGGTTTGCGCGGTTGTTTATAATTGTCCCATTTATGTCTATAATAAAGACTGTATAGGCGTTTGTATCATGCAGTAATTCTTAGTGTAATTTCGATCCAGAGGTGGTGTTTCGTAAGTTTGGAATTATCCAAATAACATGACCCTGGCGCTTACAATCTGGTTGTCTATGACCACTACACCTCGCTGATAAAATCAACTGTTTATTATTGCTCACCGGCTACCATCAGTATCTGCGTAGAACGTTAGCGGTAGCTGTTCGTTTACAACTGGAGAAGTCATTTATTTATTGCAGATGATAAAAATGTAATACCCTCTTTAACCTTTGAAACCGGGAAATAAATGAGGACGAATTGAACCCATAAGCAACGAGTTTACGCTTTGTCAAGGAACGAATGGAAAACTCGTGGCCATTTATGCGATATAATAGGTTTACGTGACAATTGCTAAGTGCTGCTACAAGTAGCCGATCAGCACTGCCGAAAGCCTCTTGTGGGTCATCATCATTAGTGCATATCTGCGCCAAGTGGCTCATAGAGCCTCCTAAGGGGTTTCCATGACCAATAGAGGCTCTTGGGACAGCTGGTCAGCCCATTGCCCAGTCTCCACCTAACCCTAATGTGTGCGAGGGCAAAACCAACACTGTGTGGGTTCTTTTATAATGTTAATTTTAAATTCTGTAAAAAGATTACAGGGATTTATATTATAACAAAATCAATGCGCGCGCTCTAGCCGATCTGATATAAACCATAGAAACTTGTGGTTTATCGTTTAAATAATGTAACGTAGTACGTCATTGTTCAATACTAAATGAGATTTCTTTTCTTTTTCTTTTCCTTTCAGCTACAACTCCAACAGTAGGACCTCCGAAAAGTAAGGATGGGAAAATAGATCAATTCCTTACTCCAGTTTGAAGTAAAAATTCTGTTACCTAAGATGGTCCAGCGACTTTTAAACCAGCTAGGCTCAGTAAACGTTCATAACTCACTTGACGAATTGCAAAAATATTGATGTTGCTGTGTATGTATAGATTTGTTAAGGTCTTGAATTGTTTTCACTGCACGCAACATACACTAACTATTTAGCCTTCTATTTTCATCCATAACCAGATATCACTGTAAAGCTGGTGGGTGGAACCGCAGATAACAACGGTCGAGTAGAAGTCTTGTACAACGGCACGTGGGGAACAATCTGTGATAACGACTGGGACATACAGGACTCTCATGTAGTTTGTAAGATGCTGGGCTTTGAAGGTGCATGGTCAACACAATGCTGTGGATTTTATGGAATTGATTTCAGCAAAGAAATATGGTTGGATAATGTCTACTGCTCTGGCAACGAAACTAGCTTGGCGGAATGTGCACATGGCGGCTGGGGAAACCACGAGGGCGTGTGTAGCCATTTAAATGACGTTGGAGTGTATTGCACACCAAACCCAATTGTGATTCCAGGTATGAATATTACTTCATTATTTAACGAGAAAGACAAAATTTGCAACTTAAGACAAATAAGTGTGAATGATATATGAAATAAATCATACATTTTATTCATTTGATTAAGACAAATAGTTTACTGACTTGTCCGAATGGTAGATGAGATCCCAGCCTGCACTTATGGCGGCCCACTTACAATCCCAGCTCTCTGTAACTTCGGCATATCCCAAACTATTTTTCCCTTAACTAGTTTTGCTTTCGTTTGACTGAAGTTTTGTCTATCTTGGAAGTTATGGAAGAATCCATAAATCAAATGTTCGGCCATCAAAAATGCGTTTAGCGAGAGTCTCAAACCTTGGGAACCCTCATTATAAGTTTCTTAACCTTGATGTAAAAATACTGTATTTTGACGAAACTTATATCCTCCAGAGAGTACTCTAGCTATGCTACTTGCCTGGACTGCAAGCAGTCCCTCTTTCTTTCCTTCGCCGATCTTGTGAACGAGCTCGTTCGCGCTGACTTCTGCTCGCCCCAATTTCCGCTCGCTCGCGCTTCGCGCTCGCTCACAAGATCGACGAGGGAAAGAAAGAGGGACTGCTCGCAGTCTACTACTTGCCAGAAGCTGCTTAAACAATGGAAAAGGTGTAGATTATAGTAATAGATAAATTGACCGATACGCTATCTTAGTAATTTCACCAATGTTGTCTTTTCCCTTACATCAGGTACTACCATACGCCTTGCCGACGGAACAAGCGCCAGCGAAGGTAGGGTGGAGATTTTCCATGTAGGTCAATACGGTGGAGAAGACTTTGGCCAGTGGGGTACAATATGTGACGATCAGTGGGACCTCAGGGATGCTGCCGTGGTTTGTCGCATGTTAAACTACAGTGGCGCTCTTGCCGCTCCGCTTTACGCCGCTTACGGAGAGGGTTCTGGACAGATTTGGCTTGACAGCTTAGATTGCATGGGAAATGAATCCAGCATCGAAGCATGCCCGCATGGTGGATGGGGCAATCACGACTGTTCTCATTTTGAGGATGCTGGTGTCATCTGCCAAGCAAACGATAGTGCTTTACCAACTTACGGTGAGTTTCCCACTGAGCTTTACTTTTTGTTGTTACTTTTCATATTCAAACCTAACTGACGTTTAAGGAAATACGTCGGAAAGGCACGTTTTCTGTGGAAATCCAGAATTTGACTCATGCCCACAGTTTTGATGACTTTCAGTTTCTACTAATTTGAATTTACAGGTTATGAGAATTGAAGGTAATCTTCTAAGCGATTTCAGAAACCTATTACATATTAACGACCGTGTTTTCTAGTCAACCATATCACGGTTTGCTCTTTTCAATGATGAAAATACTAGCAAGTACAATCTTTCAGGATAACTCTTACCTGGCACATCACGCTAAGAGCACTATTGGTGCTCTTGAGACGAAACCATTTCAAGGTGCTGATCGTATTTTGATTTATATTCACTCGATCAGTCATTCAGTCAGTCAGTCGGTCAGTTGGTCGGTCGGTCACTCATTCTTTCATTAGTTTTCGTTGGTCTGTTGGTTTATTTATTTATGTATTTACTTACTTATTTATTTATTTATTATTTGTTTGTTTGCTTCTCTGTTTCTTCTCATTGACTTGTTTGTCATCAACAGACTCCAAAAGAAGCCTGGTTTATGCAGAGTTTACGAGGAGTGTTTTGTATCAAGTTGATCTAGAAGCACTGCCCTACCGAGCAGCTCCCCTTCCCATAGAACACAATCGTGGCCTTACTGCAGTAGGCTTCGATCCCGTTGAAAAACTAGTCTACTACGCAGAACATTATCCCGGAATAATAAGAAGAGCCTTCCTGAATGGAACCGCAGATGAGGCTATCATCAGAGGCGTATACTATCCTAATCGAGTGGCAATCGATTACATCGACCGTAACATCTACATCACCGACAGTTCTAGGAACAGGATCGATATTGCGGCATTGGATGGGAAGCACCGTGCGATGTTAATAAGCACGACTTGGCCGGAAGGTATCGCACTGGACCTCAAAAATGGGTAAGTCCTTTTTTTAAGGAGAACATGACCAATTTACTTGCGGCTGAGGGTACTCGGACATTAAAGGAACTAGATCCCTACTTACTGTCACTCTTGGCTAAACATGCTTCTGCATCGCAAAAGACATGGATGGGACGGGAAGAAGTAGTTTTTTCTCCACTTTTTGTTTTTTGTTTGTTTGTTTGTTTGTTTGTTTGTTTTTCTTTCTATGTTTTGTAGTTTGTCTTGTTTTCTGTGCGCAACTTCCTCGAAAGTTCCTATGACCTCACTGATCTTGTAATGTGTTATGATTCAGATATTCACTCAAAATCAAAACAGCTAAACAGTAAAAATATGCATTTTCACCACATTTTTCTTTAACCTACAGATACATCTACTGGGCAAGCGCTGGATTTCCTCCCACTATAGAACGCGCCGATATGGATGGTAGAAACCAACGCGTCATTTTGGAATTATCAGGAGACTTATATCCAAGTGGACTGGCTGTCTATCATTACGCTGCCAATCTGAGTCGTTTGTACTTCACCGACATAGCCGCTCATGACGTCTACTACATTGAACTGGGCAGCAATTACAGCGTACCATTCATTTCCAGTGAAGTCCTCGCTCCAGAAGACTTAACAATTCTTGGCAGTAACCTGTACCTGACGGATGCCGGCGGACAGGGTGAATGGGATGGTGGAGTGTATAGTGCTCGGCTTGGAGGTTCTGGAAATGTTTCCAAAGTTATAGATTTAATGAAGAACGCCTGGGGCATCGATTCATACGATTTGGACTCCTTTGATTTCCCAGGTGTGTGATTCTACATGATGCTAATGGTTAATGAACATCCGTCACCGGCGAAACGTCGCGTTGCTATCCCCATCTATTTGGCTCAGTCGTGAGACAAATTAACGATTAACTAAACCAGGATGATAAATAACTCTTATGATAACATCCGGTATGTTCGTTAATTGGAGTAGTCCATCCATTGCTTAAATAGTGGATGATAATCAACGCCCCATTTACGATAAATCAAGTAAATGGCGCCAGCTCTGACTAGAGTAACAGATTTAGTTTCGCGGCAGCAAATGTTTACCAAGAAAATGGTGTGTGGTTGTCACTGAGGTTATCGAGATCGTTCTCTGTTAGTTGAAAATGTGGGAATAGCTTAACTTTCAGCTGCACTTTGTACTTTACAGGAGCTCGTAGATGTACCAACAATTGCACTCATCTTTGTCTGAATGCCCCTTCTGGACCTCACTGCGCATGTCCAAACGATATGAAACTGGAGAACGACAACACCACATGTAAGGATTTTTTTTTATTTTTAGATACTCCGAGTTTTTGTGAAAGGATGCTTACCATGTACGCAGGCACAAACAAAAGAAAAATGCAATGAATTAATGGAACGGGTAATTCTATTTTGAAGGTTTCAAAAATTACGGTGCACCGGTTGAAGTGATGTGCCTCCATCCCATTGTTTGAGGTGATCCCACGGCAGTTTTCCCCTGAATCAGCATCTTTAAGGCCGTTGTTAATCATGTATAGTTACGTCTAACACTTTAAATTGGACAGTTTTTGGAAACTGCTAATTGCTTCAAGTTTCCTAGATGGAGTGTTTTGTTGAAAGAAAACCCTACTTGCGTATAGCAGTTTGTAGTTTTGTTTGTCTTTTGGTTTGTTTGCTCTTTTATTTTGTTTCGTTTTTGCCGGTCGAATCATGAGGCAATCTGTCAAAAAACACATATTTTTAAAACTGATCTACGTTGATCAACATCTGAGCTAAGAGAGAGAGAGTACAGATTGGTTATTAGCTGAAGATATGAAGAGGTGCATTTAAATGCAACTTTTAATACCAGAGTATCTGATAACTCGTACTTTCATCCTTTTAATTTTTCTAGTCAATTTGGGGTTAGGGTTAGCATTAGGGTTTTTACTCCTTTAATTCTCAGAACGTGCGGTTAATCTTGGGGTTTGGTTAGGGTTATGGTAGCGTATTAACACCTGCCTTTTTTTTTTCTCCAGGTACCTACCTTCCTCTAATCCTTCATACGGAATGCGTTTTCAGCGAAATTTACAAGGCTCCATTGGGTGGAGACGACTTGTTTCAGGTCGCGAACGCTTTTCCTCTAGGTAAAGTATCTTGTCCGTCCGCAGTAGCATCGAGCTCAAGAGAGGAGAAACTGTACTGGACGGACTTGCAGCTTAATCACATTGCAAGAGCCAACCTTGACGGCACTCAAGAAGAAATAATTGTGCAAAATGTCAGTAATTCCTTGGGACTGGCTGTGGATAGCTACGGAGGAAACATTTATTTCACCGTTAAGGACCTGGGCACTGTGGAGGTTGCCAAACTTGATGGCTCGTATAGGAAGGTCCTGGTCCAGAGCAGCATACATAAGCCGGTTGGACTGGCGATTGATCCAAGCCGAGGGTATGTTGTCCTTTCCTCAAAATATTTTACCGGGGGCATTTAAAAATTGGGGGGGGGGGGGGTGGGAGGAGTTAACATAACTAACCTTAAGATTATGCAGACAGAGACAAATGATTGTAATAGTATCAAAGAGGTATTTCTGGCAAAGGCAGGTGGTTATTAAACTCGGCTCACGCAACAAACGATCCGGATCTGTTTTGGATCTGTGACAACGTTTCGGGTATAGGCATTTCATACACATCGCTATGGTTGCTATCGAGAACCCCCTATCAGTGCTATTGTGATCAGCAACTGAAAATTTTCTAACGATCCATTTAGTTTCTCTGGGGTCAACTCACACTGATTCAAGAGGTATTTGTCCACTCAGTTGTATCCATACACTCAGTTGTATCCATACAGGGTTTGCATGACTGTAGCCATCTTGTACCAATCCTGTCTGGCTTAATGATAGTATGGAGGAAGGCTGTAAATCTCCTCAATATTAACAAAGTGTGGGGCTTAAGATTTTCCTCGGTACAGACTTGTTTCGTACGTTTATTTCTTTGAATATTCTCCTAATGACTACAAGAATTTGGCCCATAAAAATATTTCCGCATTTAATTATTTTAATTATGAATATATTTTATACAAACTCGGTAGAAAAGCTGCATCTTTACGAAGAGCTGTATGACATGCAGACAATGTGTACCTGAATATGCCACTAAAGCTTTATATTTCTTCAAATTTAGATGAACTAGCTTCAAACTTATGTCATTTTAAATCCCATTTCGAGCATTTGTTTATGGCACTGCTTTCCGCCATCCAACTCTAAAGTCAAATTGGTTTGCATTGCAGATACATGTACTACTCTGCATGGGGAGACCCTCCAATGATCGTCAGAGCAGAACTGGATGGAAGCAACAATGTTACTCTAGTACAATTCTCTTCATGGACAACTCAAGGTCCAACCGCCCTAGCGATAGATGTTGACGAAAACATATTGTACTGGGTCGGAAGTCCAGCAGATCCAAGCTTAAAGTACATCGACCTGCGCTATCCACACAGTGAAATAGTTTACCACATCGACTTCAGCAATTACCTCCATAACCCGTTAGGGCTGGCACTTGATGCATATTACTTTTATTGGACAGATGGGCTGCTAGGGAATGTTGTGCGAGCTAGTAGGAATCCGGACCAGAAAATAGTCGAGCTTATCCCCTATCAGTATACCCCGAGAGGAGTCGATATTTACTATCCAGATGATATACAAGGTATTGATAGCATATTCATGCTTTGCTTACATAACTAATACCCGAAATATGTAGTATTGAGTGTGTGACCTACGTGCTACACTGAATGATTTTTAGAGTCCCTTTGTTCTAAATGTGACACAAACAAGCTTTCAATGCCCCTGGATTTAGTCCTTGTTTTGACCTAGCCTTTTTACCACTTAAAGATTCAGGTTCACTGCTGTGAAACAGCACTTCCGGGGCCAATACAGTAGAATCCTCCTTACGACCAGGATCCGTTATTCAGGACGAGAAGAGGAAACTTTTCTCTAGACAAAGATCTGCCAACGAGCATCCCCTATATGCGTCCAAAACCTCAAGCCGACAAAACCATTTCCTGCACTAACTTCGTATTTTGTCATTTTAGCTCCTCATCCTTGTGTTGACGTTTGCAGTCATCTTTGTTTGATAAAACCAAGAGGTTATAAGTGCGCATGCCCTGACAATGTCTCGTGCAGTGAGAGTGTCAACGTTACTAGTGAGTATTATCTCTCGCTTTTACATATTTGATTTTATTCATTCGCTGTGTTTTGCTCGTTCTTGCAAAAGTCCAACTCAGAATTAAAATAAATAAGCACATGGATATACGTTTGATTCCTTATTCCTTATTTTAAAATTTGAAGGGCGCACTTGCTGTTTTGCTAAAATACCATTTGTACTTTCACCTTCATATAGATGCCTATGGCTGCATTGACGATCCAAGTTTGTACTTCATTGACCAGCACAATATTAAATGCGTTGACATAAAGACGTACAATCGCACCTATGTCAGTGTTAAGACGGTGAAGACAGGTCTTGCTGATGCTGGCGCAATAGACATTGACCACCGAGAAAGAATGCTATTTTGGAGTGACCACGCCCAGTGGACAATAAACAGAATGAATCTAGTTACTGGTGAAACTAAGGTAAAGTGTTGAGAACTGTTATTGCTTTGATTATAGGATATTGCCAGAATACACAGAATAATAGGTTCGTATTCCTCTTCATGAGAATTGCTAACTATTTGTTGCACAATTAAGGAAGATTATTCTGCTTATAACCTTCTCCTTCCCCCAACTCTTTCAGCTTCCTCTTCTTCTTCTTCTTCTTCTTTCTTCTTCTTCTTCTTTCTTCTTCTTCTTCTTCTTCTTCTTCTTCTTCTTCTTCTTCTTCTTCTTCTTCTTCTGCCTCCCCATTCCGATATTGTTACTGATTCAATGTCCAATTTTCTGTTTCTTCCAAGGTAATTGTAAGAGACAGTCTAGGCCAAGTAGATGGATTGGCCGTTGAATGGGAAAGCGGGTTGATTTACTGGACCGATTACATCTTTGAGAGAATCGAGGTAGCAAAGCTTGATGGAAGCTCTAGAAAGACATTGTTTACCACGGACGTATACAACCCTCGGGGAATCGCTGTAGATCCAAAGTCTGGGTAGGCTACATATTTGTTTTTTATGTTTATAAACCAGTAGCGTCAAATAAATCAAAGAAAATAAGAAGTGCTTATTGTTCCTTGAACAAAATTTCAACCGCTTTTGGTAAATGCTTTTTGGTAATATGTCAACGATAAAAAAACTGACAAAAATTACTGTAAATTAGCCCAATAACTGTACAAAGAGTAAGTGACACGTTTGAGCAATAAAGATTAATGGCAGGACAACCAAGGAAACAACAGGGTTTAGATTCGATTGAATTAAATACGACTTGAACGAGGGGACCGTGCTGTAATATTGCGATCAGAATGGTATATGTGATTAATAAATCGTTTCTTTTCTATCTTTCTGTCTCACTCCCTCTCTTTCTCTCATTCCTTCTTTCTTTCTTGCCGTGCACATCCCACTCCCTTTTAATCTCTCCCTGTGTGTCTATTCATTCATTCATTCATTCATTCATTCATCCATCTATTCATTCACTTCCTCATACATTTATTCATTAATTTCTGTCTATCTGTCTATCTTCATTCATTCATAAATTCATTTATTCATTCATTCATTTGTTTGTTTGTTTATTTATTTATTTATTTATTTATTTATTTATTTTATTTATTTATTTATGTGAAGGTACATGTTCTGGACAGATTATGGTTATATGGATCCAAAGATAGAACGAGCAGATCTGACCGGTGATAACCGACAAGCGGTGATTCCCCTTGGCTGGTACTATTTTGGAGTGTTGTTTCCCATGAGTGTGGTCATTGACTACGGAGCTGAACGCATATATTGGATGGACGCATACGACAACTTCATCGAGTCTGCAGACCTCGATGGCTATCCGATTGACTATGTTCACTTCGTTCCTCAAAATATTTTTCCAGCTGATCTGGCCTTATACGGAGACAATCTTTACTGGGTGGACTGGAATAGTAGGAGTATTCAATTTTTTAACAAAACACGGCCTTTGCTGATGCATAACTTTGGTCATCTCTCCGATGGCTTTCTTACTGGAGCCGTGGTGTCTGATGAGTCAAGACAGCCAGCTGGTAATAATATATAATAATTTAGAACTTATATAGCGCATTTTCCATGTGTATATGATCAAATGCGTTTTACAAGCAGATGAAATTTGAATTTAGAAGTGTTGGTTTTGGAGGAGAGGGGAAACCGGAGAACCCGGAGAAAAACCTCTCGGAGCAGAGAAGAGAACCAACAACAAACTCAACTCACATATGACGTCGAACCCGGGCCACATTGGTGGAAGGCGAGTGCTCTCACCACTGCGCCACCCTGCTCCCACGCGCCATCCCTGCTCCCCACAAATAATGATATGTACATACTACCCAGGAAAAATTTTTTGGATTATAATTCTCCAAAGAGACATTCCCTGGACTTTTAAGTCTTTCGGACAGGATATTGGCCAGGTTTCAAGAGGCCTGGAAAGTTTATAGTTGTTTTCAAAAAATATATTTAGTTTTCAAAATATGACCGTTTTCCGTAAAACGGTGGTTACCGGTCTGGATCCGCGCCTGGCAGTTATGAAGCGAACTGCGTGACTTTTTTCTAATATTAGTTCAAGCTAATTCCACGGGCGGTCGCCTCTTTTTCTTCCTATCTTTCAGATAAATCTGGTACCCTTCCATAGCTTTCTTTAAAGATTAACGATCAACTTACGTCCTCCCCCCCCGGGAGGGGGAGAAATACTCCACTTATGGGCTATATTGGTATGTGCCGCGGGATAGGGTATGGTTTTTGAGGTTCTCGATCCTTAAATGGGGTATCATATTTGCCCATTTTGGCACAGTGTTCCCTGTGTGATCCTTATATAAGGTGCCTAAATTGTATCTGCTAAAAAACACCCAGCTAAACGAAAAACAAATGATAAATTTTGTTTTTTCCGCGGCGGTAAGCCGTTGTTTGGATCGTTCCTTTTTAGCCTGTCGAATCCGGCTTTTATTTCACGCCGATTCTTTTCGATTTTTTCAGGTCTGGGCCTTAAATAGGAATATGTAACAAGCAAGGCTGATACTACGTGAAAAAAGTTGACTTTGCGAGACACCAACACGACCGAGACTCGATAAAGTAGGGCTGCAACCATGGACAGCTGTTTCGTCCTTATTGGGACTCATCGGCATGGTGTAGCAGATTTAAAAGACGCCAGCTCAATGCGAGCGCCAATAAATTGCACAATGAACCCGTTCACGAAAAGGGTATCGATTTTCGTTTGCGTCATCCTTAAATAGGGTCAGGGCATAAGACCCTTCGCGGCACACACCTATCCGAAATTTATGGGAGCACTCCCCCCTCCCCCACCCCCTCCGGGCTTACGTCCTTAACTATTTAGCTTACAATTTACATCCCCCGTTTTCAGGTCCATCTCCAAACAAGTAAATTGCTTTTACGTTTGATATATGTAAAAGTGACAAGCCATACTGGAAGAATTATTTATTTACCCAGAATTCCAAAACATTGATTGACACGCAACAGCAGGCGGCCTCATTAACCAGAGAATTGGGTTAAAAACCGCTTGCATTACTGGAGAACAGAATGAATGGCCGTTTTATATAGAGAGGCATAATCCGTCGGGGACGAACTTGGGGCAACATTTGTAGTGCGTCTGTCTACTTCAGCTAGTATGAAGATGGGCGCAAGACGCAATTATGCTCCCGAACTACCCCCCCCTTTAGTGTATCTTTGAAGACGAACTTCTCTGGATAGTTCGTCTAGACGCAGAATTCGTCTTGCGCCCGTCTTTATACCAGACGAAGTAAACAGACGCAACACAAATCTTTGCTTAAGTCAGGGGGAAGGGGTAGGATGAAGCAAACGAAAATTGATACCCTATTTAACGTCATAGAAAACACAATCAGTTGCCTTTCGTTTAGTTGGGTATTTAAGCACCGCTAATTTAGCTGATATAATTTAGGCACTCTATCTAACGATCTCGCCGGGAACACTATGCCAACAACCCTATTTAAGGATCGAGAACCTCAAAAACCATACCCTATCCCGCGGCACATACCTGTATAATGCCTCCCACGGGGCTCAAGTTCGTCCCAGACAGATTCTGCGTCTCTAATACAAAACGGCAAATCGTTCGTAGCTGGAAGTTGATGGTAGAAAGTTAACTTGTAACGTATCCGTATGATAGATGTTTCAGTTTAGAAAATACAGTGTAGCCCCTTCCAACATGAATACAAAATAGTAAACCACTATACGTATATGTACTAACATAATTTCTTTTTAATCAAGCTTCACCATTGAACAGACCTCCATGTCGTGTCAACAACGGCGGCTGCAGCCATCTTTGTTTGTTAGCTCCCCATGGAAGGTACAGATGCGCATGTCCGAATGGTGTTCCCTTAGAAGCTGACCAAAAGACCTGTAGTAAAGGTAATAAAAGAAACGCTTCATTATAAGGCACTATGTTTAACTTGAAATAGCGAGGGGTTTCAAAAGTAGAAGTCGAACTATGAGATAATGTACGCAAATCTGTTCGACAGCATAACTCAATCTAGTTTATTAAAGGGTCAAAAAAATTGAATAGCAATCAGTGCTTGCTTTCGTCCACATATGCTTCAGAAAACGTCAGTGCCTGGTAAAACCTACATTCAACCTTTCTGGAATATATCGTCACTGTGACAAGCGAACCGCTGTCCATAATTGGGTATCACGTCTACGTCTTCCGCTATTTTCGCAACATGCTTACAAATGCCATTTAATGGTCCGACAATAAAAAGTCGCTTCTTTAATTCTAACGTAACCAAATATTTTGGCGTGTTCACGAGGAAACAGTAGGCTAAAAATGAGTTTGAAATAATGTTAATCATGTTTAAAACTGGGAAGTTATGCCCTTACGCTTGACTTTCCTTTGTCTCATATTCATCTATTGCTGGTTTGCAAGTGACGTCACGGCAGCCATGTTGGAGGTCAAGAACAATGGCCGTTCTCTCCGCTGGGAACTAAATTATATGTTTATGTAAATTCTTCGAAAAAATTTCTATTGTTTTGAGCTCCAACATGGCCGCCCTATCACGTGGTTGCAAACCAAGAATTTAACAATTAGATTATGAGCTCGAGATTTCTATCGCGTGATGATGAGGCGCAGCCCGAATCAGCTATCACGCATAGAAATTGAGAGCGAATAATCCAATTGTTTTAGACAAGTATAAATCTACTAGTAGTTCAAAACTAAACAAGTAAATTATTCAAATTCTCCTCGCAGACACTTCGAAAACGGGAAGAAGCGCGCCATTTTGTTGACAACCGCTACTCACTACCTATCACAGAATAGATAGTGAGTAGAACGCTAGTAGATTTATACTAATTTGTGATAGATAGTGAGTAGCGGTTGTCAACAAAATGGCGCCCGCTTCTTAGCGTTTTCCAAGTGTCTCCGAGGAGAATTTGGATAGTTTACTTGTTTGTACAACTAGTAGAATTTATACTAAAACAATTAGCTTATTCGCTCTCAATTTGTATGCGTGATAGCTGATTCGGGCTGCGCCCTCATCAGCTATCACGCGATAGAAATCTTGAGCTCATAATCTAATTGTTAAATAGATAGCAGTGAGTAGCGTAGCCAATCAGAGAACTACATTCGTGATAGAACGCTAGTAGATTTATACTAACGTAAAGTGGTTTGTAAAATTTCTAACCGACCGAGGAAAGGAACCACACATTATGATAGTGCTCAAGTGGTGTCTTTATTTTTCTTATCTTGACTGGAACCCTGGATGTGGTAGCCCTCCATATATTGCGACCGAGAGGTACAAGGTTATCTCTCTTTCGGAGATTTTAGCTGTTTAAATGTCACCCTACATTTGTTACTGTCCCATATTGCTTTATTTCATTTTCTTTCTCCCGTTTTCAATTTCAGTGAGTCCTACGAGTGCGCCTCCCCCACCTGTTCCAGGTAAAGTAATGAAAAAACAAAAATGACTGCTTTCATGAAGCCAAGTAATTATGTTAATGGACATGATAATTATATTCCAGAAGCATATGCTTCTGTATATTCTTAATGCACTCACTAATGAATAGATTTAGCCAAGCCTAAAAGCGGAGCTGCACGGTTATTATTGTTTCTTTACTGGTATGACCTTTTTAGCTTGTAGATTTTGTTTTCCCATTGAAGACCATGTGATCTTCCCAAGGGGATTTGTCCTTTTGTCTTTTCATAAATTATGCGTACATATTCACGTGCATTAGGCGAAATAACAGTTCTCCAGGGTAACATCACGTGGTCTACATTGGGAAAACAAAAATCTACAAGCTAAAAAGGTCTATTGAGCAAGTTCGCATGGCTTTCCATGGCAGTCAACAGGAATTGAACGCGGTTAAAAAACCTCAAAACATTAAAACAGTAGAAATAAACAATACACGACGCCTATGTTTGTTGGAATATTCTTGGATTTTAAATTTTAAATTTTGACATAACGGTCCGTAGGGTACGAACCCGATCGTTGAGAGCAGTCAACAGGAATTGACCACAATTCACAAACGACAGAATAACAAAACAAATTAAAAGAAAACAAATTGCGATGCGTGGGTCGGTAGGTTTCTTTAGAGAAGGTGGAGAAATTAGACAAGTAACAAACATATTTCGTAGTAGGTTAATAAAAATTGGTAGGCATTTTTGAGATAAGCTTAAGTGTCGGAGAAAAGAGAAAAGGAAAACAAACCGTTGGTTTGGATAGGTAATCGGTGGGGCCGAGAAAAATTAAGGATTAATATCACTTGTGTTTCAGAGGTTGCTGAAAAGTGTCCTCTTCACGCAGAACAGAAGTAATACTAAAGCCCCGACTAAAAGATCAAACATTTTCCTGAACATTGTGTTTGACAAACAAAACGTTGGGTGACTAGCCGACAAACAATATCGCTCTGCTACCAGAGGTCTCTGCCGGCAAGAAACCTCTGCAAGCAGGGAAACAAATAATGTTAAACCAAACACAAGAGAAAGCGAGTACACAGGACGATTTTTGCGTGTTATCGCTGAAATTTAAAGTTATGTGCTTTATTTAGTTTGCTTTTACTGACTGTGCGCTTTCTTGGTTGGGTTGGCTAAACGATCAAACATTTATTCGTAGAGCGAAATGATCGGATGAAAATGTTTGATCTTGATCAAACATGGAAAGCCATTAAAATGCAAAGTTGAGAGAGGCGGCTAAACGGTTAAACATTCTTTTCCAACACGATGTTGGATGAAGTGTTTGATCCATCGCTTAACGCTTAATTTTACGAGGATTGATTGCGATTACGTGTAATAAGATAACGGCAAAAGTTTTTTTAAGGCTGTCGAGGTATCGACGTCGAAAAACACTGAAAACAGTCAGCCAAGCAGAGTTAAAACACTCGTTCGCTTATAAGCAAAACAACTAAACAAAGAAACAATTCAACTACTTCTTTCAGGCATACAAAACGAGTAGAGTTGATCGCTATTTATATCCAGTCGAGAGAAAAATACAAATTTCATTCCTGAACAAAAGTAACAACGATTAAAGCAAATGTTAAGCTTCAATTTATTTTTTTCAGTCACCTGTGTTGTAGAGGTTGGTACCACTTGAAAATACGAATCCAGTTTAGTTAAAACACGCATCCGGAAAAATAGCAAACGGTTTGTCCAAAGGTAGAACTTCTTCCCGTAACTTTGAGCTACTCGTTCCTCCCATTAATGCCGATGAAGTGTTAAGTGAACTTTGTTGGTGAGCTGCGAGATGCCGCGGTAAAGTGAAAGCCCTTGAAGCGTTGAATCATTTTGTATTTCAACCACACAGTCCGGCCGTCGATTATGCAAGTCAAACCAAGTTTTAAGCGTTTCCTGAGACAAATCATTTTGCTCTTCCTTTCAGTTTATGAATTGAAAATCCACCTTCCGGGGTATCTGTTAACGAGTTCTTGATTTTTATGCCTTTTACGCAAATTAAAAGACAACCTTCGAAGGAGATGAAGTTGTTTTGGTCAAAATGAAGAAACCAACTGAATGTGAAATTACGAGCTGCAGAAAGCACGCGAAAAATGTAGCCTCGTTTTGGTTGCGATGTCTCGTTTTGGTTAAGTTAACCTGGCTTGAGCCTGCGATCCAATAAAAAAACCACTACCTAGTCAGCGGTCAACTTCAAAAAACAGCTGACCTCTATGAGGTCTTAACTTGAGCCCGCGATATGGTCACGTGACACTGGTTAGCGGAAACCTTGTTTTCACGGGTGTCAATTTGCTATAAGATAAATGTTCAGTATCAAAGACGTATGCTGTAAACTAGCTGATCAGCTGGGCCAGGTGGAGTATGGTGGCCATGTTGGATTATTATGGTTATTATTAGGATATTATTAATTATTGGGCAACTCCGTCGTCGTCGTCGTGCGCGCCCACGAGCAATACCGCTAGCCGCTTTTACCATGAGAAAAGCAGTTGACGGGTTTCTATAGGTATGGTGCTCTGCTTGGCGGCCCTTCGGAGCTCCGCTATCATAAAATAACAACACCAAAGAAGAATACATGAATTAACACTGGCTTACGACGAGGCCTGTGGTGTAAGAGTGTGGACCATTTTCCCCAAAAATAGTTAAATCATTATTAAACAGCTAGAGGGCTGAGTAGTAGAAAAAAGCTTGATTAATCCCTTAAATAAAACTTAAACTTTCCAATTTCTTCAAGACAGATTACTCTTAGTACTACCCTAGTTTGTATATATATGTAAATACCTTCGAAGCCATGAAAGCCGTAGAACAATATACTAAAGGAACCATGCAAACACAGTTTGCCACTCAGCTTTCGACACACATCTCTCTTGAAAGAAAAACTTTTTGCCCCGAGTCGGAATCGAACCGATGTTCCCCAGTTACCAGTCGGGCGTGATAACTACTACACTGCCGGAGCAACCACGCTGGCAACGCGGCCACTTTAGAAAGTGAGTAGTATCGCACGTCGGCCATTCACTTTCTAAAGTGGCCGCGTTGCCAGCGTGGTTGCTCCGGTAGTGTAGTGTTTATCACGCCCGACTGGTAACTGGGGAACCTCGGTTCGATTCCGACTCGGGGCAAAAGTTTTTCTTTCAAGAGAGATGTGTGTCGAAAGCTGAGTGGCAAACTGTGTTTGCATGGTTCCTTTAGTATATTACCCTAGTTTGAAATTAAACTTTAACCTTCGTTGTATTTGTAGTTCTACTTATTTTTTTGTTTTTAACGAGAACAAATTTAATTGCATGTAATCAAGAATTTTCTCTTGATGTAATGTTTTTTTTTTAGTAATTCACTGCATAGTAATATGGATCGTTAATTGGCATGAGAGGGTTAGTTTTATGACAACATGGCTCGTAAAAATAGCCTAACTCAAGAGTACATCTCTTTTAGATTTAAAAATACGGCTAAGAGGCTCCAATGCATCACACGAAGGCCGAGTCGAGGTGTATCATCAAGGACGGTGGGGCACAATCTGTGACGATCACTGGGGATTCAGAGAAGCCACAGTTGTATGCAGAATGCTTAATTATTCTGCAGCAGTTTATGCTGTGAGATATGCTTATTTTGGAGAAGGAAACAGCTCATATCCAATCTGGATGGATAATGTTAAGTGTCGTGGTGATGAACAAAGTATCGCTGCTTGCAGACACCGTGGATGGGACAACCATGATTGCAGCCATTCTGAGGACGCGGGGGTTGTGTGCTTAACCAACTCTACAGCACCGACGGAAGGTAAAAACAATAATTATATTAGCAATATAAAATAAAAACTGACTCTTTTGCACCAACCGAAGGTAAAGGATTGTAAGTGCGACGGCTATTTAACAAATCGAATGTGATTTAGCGTTGTCTATACTCTTATCGACAACGATATTCGTCATCACAGTGGTCAAAATGTTGTGGACTCCAAAGCAAATTTTGACCACTGTGATGACGAAAGTGAATGGGAAGTAAGGAATGTGCTTAGGTCACAGCAGTAAGTGTATCAGACGCTGGTCTGATCTGAGACGTCAGCTCCGGGCGGGTACTCCCAGAACAATTGGGTAGGGGTGTGCGGACTGCTTCCTGAAACCCTCACCCTATTTCAAGCCAAAATTTACGGTTTTCTCTACCCTCAGATCTGATGAAAAATTCGATACCCTGTTACAGACCTATTTTACGTACACGGTTGGCGTAAACATAACTTGAGAAGCGCTTTTGTTGATGGTCTTATCGCCTATTGATGAAGTAGCTTTTTTCTAAAAACATACCCAATTGAAGACTAGATGGCACAAACTATACCCTATTTCAGATCAAAATGGTCAAAATCGATACTCTATTTCAGACCAAAACGGCTAAAAACCCATATCCTTTGGGGCAGCACATACCTATATAGCCCATATAAGGGACTACCCCCCCCCCCCCCCCAGGGGCTACAAGAACCACTTCCCTCTACATTTTTCATCTAGTTATTTAAAAGGTATTTTATCTGACGAATAAAGCTTCATAATAATGCCATATCTTGTTTTACTTTAAAGGTCCAACCTTAGCACCAGGACCTCATCCAGGTAAGATGATCACATACATTCATTCATGGAAATTCAACAAATCGAATGTGGTTTAGAGTTGTCTATACTCTTATCGACAACGATATTCGTCATCACAGTGGTCAAAATGTTGTGGACTCACGAGGCGCAGCCGAGTGAGTCCACAGCAAATTTTGACCACTGTGATGACGAATATCGTTGTCGATAAGAGTATAGACAACAATAAACCACATTCGATTTGTTTTTCACCACAATATCAGCCTCAAAGAAAATGCTATTTTCAGAGCGCGAGCTGAAAACAGGCATTGCGCGACACGTTGACGCGAGCAGCGTTGTCTAGACTCTTGTCGACAACGGCAAATTAGCCAATAAGATTGCGAGATTACTAGCAATTGTGGTAAGAAAACGTTGCCCCTGACACCAGTAAGAAGCATGCGATAATAACCTCATACTGAATTACGACCATATATAACACAGGATGCCATGTTCGATGTGCATTTTCCTTCTAACATTCATATTTCATGGAGGGCCAGGAAATTATACGTGTTATCCCTTCCTCTTTATTTAACCTTAGCGTATTCTGGTCTTTTTTCTCTACATTTTAGAATTGAGAGTTCGTTTGCGCAGTGGAACGACGTCAAATCAGGGAAGAGTAGAACTGTACCTGAATGGTACCTGGGGCACCATATGTGACGACTACTGGGGAATAGATGAAGCAAACGTTATATGTCGTATGCTGGGTTACACCGAAGGAGCATGGAGCACTCACTGCTGTGGCTGGTACTCTCCCTTCTCTGCACCACAACAGATTTGGCTGGATGATGTGCACTGTGTGGGTGACGAACAGAGCATCGCGGCGTGCCGTCATGGCGGATGGGGAAGCCACAATTGCTTTCACTCGGAAGATGTTGGAGTGGTCTGCAAATATACACCAATACCGACACCAGGTAAAACGTATTCTCTTTTGTTTCGTGCTATGGTGTGCAATGAGAAAACAAGAATTTTATGTTGGTTTGTCACTTTACAATCACATTTCCCACTTTCCGGTGAAATAGGATTATAACGCTTCCTTAACAATGCCTTAATTAAAAACCAAGTGCTCACTCATGAGCTAGACACGATAAATTCGGTAAATTTTGTCAAATCTTAACGGGGTACAGAGATGACGGAGGGAGGGAGGGGAGGGAGGGGGCTAGATTGGATAGGAATCCTTCCTCAGTTTTCTTTTACCATGAAATTGCAATTTCGAAAGTTATTGTTTGGTCTACTTTCCTAGTCATTTTAGCAATTGTCTATCGATTAAATGACTTAATTTTCTTGAAATCTGCCAGACAGTGGATCCATTCAGTGGCGGTTTGCGTGTGATGTCATCAAAACTCTAAAATTTTAACTAAGGGCACCGCAAAATATCTCCTTTGACGTTATCTACGCAAAATTAATGAAATTCCGTGGCGTTGCAATAATGATAAAAACTGCTTCTTTGGCTTCACGTTTCAATTCCAGTTTGACATTACCAACTTCGAATTCAAGTCCAATGCTGAGACAAATTGGGGAGATTGAGTTCATGATCTGTCTTATTTCTCTTAGCGATTTTTAGCGCGGCCTTTAAGAAGGACACTAAAATGGTGGACCCATACAAACGCTTATATTTTCCGGAAAACATTATTTTCGTCATATCCTTGTTCTGGCGAGTGCTATAGAGCCACAAATCCCTCGAAGATGTTTCTTTTGATCTACCATTCTACTTCCCTGATGTAGACTTATTTCATGACTGACATTGATGAAAACCAACGAGAAAGGGTAATCTCTACATCATGCTCATATGACCACATTACGACACAGCATATAGCACTCTCGATTGGACTTAAAAAGAAGCTAAAACATTAAGAACTGAAGGAGCATTGAATAAGGCGGGATTCAACAACTTTCTTTAATCTTCCCCTTTGCGAGGACATTGGATTGCTTATACTTCATGCAGAAAGTACTAAAATATTCGTTCTTCAAGGTTGGTACACACTAGGCGACAAATCGCACGGACAGGTAGCAGCGACACTTCCCCTGGTATTACATGCCTAATTCCATGAGAGATACTGTCGCGGCGACCAAATATTGTCCTCCCGACCTGACGCCTACGAATTCAATTCGTACGTCACGTCAGGTCGCGGATGCAAAATGACACAAAATTTCAGTGTCGTCTCGTATGCAGTGTCAGGCGACCTGTTCGGCGACAAAATGAAAAATAAGCCAATGGTAAAGCGTCACTTTTCCGCCTATTGACAAGTCGCCTCGTGTGTACTTGGTGGGCCTCTTGGCTCGGCGACGTGTCTCCCAAGCAGTGCACAAAAGACGGCTTATCGCAGAGACTTGTCCCTGCGTCGTGTAGCTTAATGTGTGCCGACCTTGATGCTGAGAGCACTATGGTCGAAAAGCCTAGTCTACTGTATAGCAAATGCACCCCCTTAAATTATTCTAAGTAAAATATAGTGTTTTTAATTGCGTGCCCGTGGTATCTCTGGTTTACTTTGGTTTGGTTCTCTTCGCTGCGATTGGTTGGCAAACCACGCGCCAGTTTTTCAACCCATGGGAAGCAACACTAAAACCAGTCATGACTTGCCTGTGTGGGTTTTCTCGTGCTTGGTGTCGGCCTATGTAATTGCTTCGGATTGTGATTGGCTCATTGCGCTGTTTTCGTCCATTGCGGTTGTTCATATTAGATGCTTTGGTTTTGGTTTTACGACACTTGTTCCAAACGTTTTTATTCAACAACTTCCCCCGTTCTCGGTATTTCTGATATAAAAACATGGCAGATGCTGCGTTAGTAATCTATACCAACACCTTCAGTTTTTTGCTCTCATGAAATTCCTAAGGAAATTAAGGCTAACAGAAGTCAATCAACCAATTTCTTTCCTTTCAGATCAAACTTTGAGACTTGCCGACGGCTTTAGAGACGGAGAGGGAAGAGTGGAGATATTCAACGATGGCCACTGGGGAACTATTTGCAGTGACTTCTGGGATATAAAGGACGCGCAAGTCGTTTGCCGTCAACTTGGATATTTAAGAGCCCTCCGTGCTCCGATATATAGTTTATTCGGTGAAGGAAATGGTCATATATGGCTAGATAATGTAAAATGTGTGGGTAATGAAAGCTCCATTCAGGATTGTCTACACAATGGATGGAATAATCACAACTGTGATCATGTGGAGGATGCGTCGGTCGTCTGTACGAATATGACTGGTGAAATCTCCAGTAAGTATAAAAAATGTGACGCACTAGCCGGTCTCCATTGAATATTAGAGAGCTTAAGCAACGACGACGGCAACGGCAACGAGAACGCCACAAAACAGTAGACTTAATGAGCAAAACAATTGCTCTGCACGTGAGTTTTACATTTTGGTACATTTCTTTGCCGTCCTCAGCAAAACATCAACGTGAAATGACCAAATTCTAGGTTCTGTGGAGAACGTGAGCGTATGACGGTGAACTCTTCTTTCTTTCTCCCAACTTTAATGCCTTTTTTATTAATTTAGCTCCAGGATAGGTCGCCAGCATATTAAAAGTTAATCAAGTTGGAAAAATCGCGAAAGAGTTCCAATAACGAGAAGTTACATTTTGAAATGACGTTTTTTTATTTCGTTGCCGTTGCCGTCGTCGTTGCTTAAGCTCTGTATTATATACCTTAAAGGCTAACTGTAAGCAAAAACTTGCCATGAATATAACCGAAGCTGTAATAACACATTTAAAATCATTATTATCCGCGCTTAAAGAAAACGGAAAACATACTTCGTATATGTATTCAAATATCCAAACGCGAAAACAAAGACAGGTGCTCTAAGCCTCTGAAAGATCGATCAAGTTTTAACATTGCCGTTCAATGCGTGACAGAAAATACAGCCCAATTATGTGATAATCAGGACTGACAAATGGCATTGCAACTCTACGGCTATGAGGCAAAACCTTTTGCTGCAACATTAATCATGTCCTGAAGAACTTGGTGCTAAATATAGTGACCGCAATATTTTATTGCAGATGTGGATGATTTCTTACTGACATGTGAGGGAGGACGCGGATCTTGCTATGTTATTCCATTGCACACCCAGATGCCAACGCATCCGATAATGTTGCCGGTTGTTCTTTTTTCTACTCCCACCGGGATATCTTATGATCCAATTGAACAACAAATCTACTGGACCGATTATTTAGGGAGCATTTATCAGTCTTCCTTCCACGACAGCTCGCCTCAAGTTGTGAAAAGAGGGCTTGGTGTAGCCATGGGCATTGAGATAGACATTGTTGGAAGAAACATCTACTTCGCTGATGAATACGAAAACATGGTCAAAGTTAGGGCAATTGGTTCTTCCTATGAAGCCCTACTTATCAATGTCGACTCACCACAAGGAATTGCTTTAGACAGCTTGTTGGGGTAAGAATTGTTCGATCAAGTATAATTTTCATGATATCATAATGTTGAAGGACCAAAATGAATGGCTGCCATTGTTTCACACTTAGTTAGTAATCGAGGAGGGAACAGTGACTTGCGTTAGTTTGACGGTTCTTACTTTTATCCAGGGACGCATCCAGTCTGGCAGGGACACCACATTTATGAATATTGAACTCAATTTCAAACGATACCTAAAGCCTGGTTTTCACTTGCGACGCAAGCGCAAGTATAAGCGCAAGCACAAAAGCGCTTATTTCGCCGTGAAAACCGGCTTTAAACGCAAGCATAAGCATAAGCATAAGCGCAAGCACAAGCTCGAGGATCAACATTTTTCCTTTTCCTTGTGCTTGCGCTTATGCTTACGTTCGCTTGCGTAATGTGAAAACACCGTTCGTATTCACTTGACATAAGCTACTTATGCTTGTGCTTGTGCTTGCGTCGCTAGTGAAAACCAGGCCTAACCTTGTTAGATAAATCATTCAGGAATATGTTATCATATTATAATATAATCTAGTTACATTGAACACAAGATAAAAAGGTTATTTGGCCTTTGATTACCAAGAGAGTTTTCCTTTTCTTCAAGGTACATCTACTTTACTTCAGTTGGCGATCATATAAAAATACTGAGAGCCGACATGGATGGCAAAAATGAAGTGGTTCTCGCGAATTTGTCAAAAACTGGACCGACTATCGTTGACGTGGCCCTTGATAAGCCTGGTAACCGTCTGTTCTTCAGCGACCAATATAGCGATCTGATCCAATACATTGACCTGAGCACTTCGGAGATCCACACCCTGCTTTCAGGAAATCTTCACCATCCTACAGGGCTTACAATATGGAACAACACCCTTTACTGGACTGCTGAGGGTATGGGAGGGTTTTCAGGAGCTATTTTCAAAGCCGAAGCAGTTACTAGGGGTACAGTGCAAATGATAGCTGATGGATTTTGGTACCCATATGGGTTATACGCGCACAATTCTAGCGCGCTTCAGACACCAGGTAATTTATTGTACTGCTTCCCAATTATACTAAAATCATGCCGAAGTTTTGTCAAAAATGTTTTTTATATATATAAATCAATCAATTAATCGGTTAATAAATCAACCAATCAATTAACCAATCAATCAATCGATCAATCATTCTACATCAGAGGAATAACCGCGCGAGAAAGGACAAAGAATCGTATTTTTTTAGTGTGCGTTCTTTAGAGGTGTCGTGGATTTTTGTCTCTTTTAGGTAATAGAAAAAACAACAGAAATGCAGCGCTACTTTCGTTAGTTGTGATGCTTGAAGACTTAAGCAAAGTGTAAAATGTATTTTAACTCTTGTAAGTTTTGTAGAGCTGTCTTCTTATTTGTTTTTGTATATATTTGTTATTTTCCTCATTTTGCAGCTAAATCTGCCTGTCAGAATAACGGTGGATGCTCTCAGTTGTGCGTTTTAAGACCCGCTGGCCGAACGTGCCTGTGCCCTGGTGGAATGAAGATCGCCGAAGATGGGAAAACTTGTAGGTTTCGCACATTTGCATTTGCGTTTGTTTTGCTTATAAAACGAAGTATGAGCTAAGAATTTTCATTCTACTTCAAATAGTTTCAATTTGCATTTATCAATGATACAAGTCACTTCGGCAGTTGGACGAAGAAACAAACTGCTGACAACAATTTTACATGACAAGTCATTGTCCACGTGATCACAGGCAGGCCAATCGTAATATGCGATATTCAAATTATAAGAATGCTTGGGGAACGCTAAGAATAATTCGAATAAGAATAATTCGAAACAAGACGCTCTATCAGCGTTTACTCGGGATACCTTTTTACCACAATTGCTAGTAATCTCGCAATCTTATTGGCTAATTTGCCGTTGTCGATAAGAGTCTAGACAACGCTGCTCGCGTCAACGTGTCGCGCAATGCCTTTTCTCAGCTCGCGCTCTGAAATTAACATTTTCTTTTACGCTGATATTGTGGTAAAAAACAAATCGAATGTGGTTTAGCGTTTTCTATACTCTTATCGACAACGATATTCGTCATCACAGTGGTCAAACTGTTGTGGACTCACTCGGCTGCGCCTCGTGAGTCCACAGCAAATAAAACAGTGGTCAAAATTTGCTGTGGACTCACTCGGCTGCGCCTCGTGAGTCCACA
This sequence comes from Pachyseris speciosa, assembly GCA_016490735.1. Taxonomy (NCBI): domain Eukaryota; kingdom Metazoa; phylum Cnidaria; class Anthozoa; order Scleractinia; family Pachyseridae; genus Pachyseris; species Pachyseris speciosa. The sequence continues at coordinate 227,376 of JAEMWC010000697.1, forward strand.
ACATTTTGACCACTGTGATGACGCATATCGTTGTTGATAAGAGTATAGACAACGCTAAACCACATTCGATTTGTTAATGTGATGTAGAAGTAGATGCACGCTTTCTGATTCTCGAAAACTATCCGTTTGAAAATTAAAGTGGTTTGCGCTTGGGTTCGCACAAGGCATGTTTGCTTTCGTATGAGCAAAGCACGTAAAACTGTTTTGAGAGTTGCAACTAAGTTTACAGGGCCGTAACAAGCCTTGATCGTGAGAAACTGGACGGTGGGGGGGGGGGGGGTCACAGAGATTTTAAGTAGCTTGTTGTCGGGATTTTGGTCTCTGCATCTTGAAACCACTTAATGTTTCTTCACCTGTAGTCTTTCATCATAGTGATTTCGCGGTTTTCTGACTGTCTGAGTTGCTCTAGAAGCAAACGCAGACGCAAACGCAGTCGGAAGGTCGTATCGTGAAAACTTCCCGAACTTGCGCCGCTGGTTGTCTCCCACAAATAAATTGGCAACTTCAACTATGTCCATACCATCTGCCATACAACTCCTTGTGGACATGTAGAAGCATAAGGTGGTTAAGCCTCACCCTTCCTGTGGCTGAACGTAGGTAGGTCTTAACCCGATTTAAATCAGAGAGACAGCGCTCACTCGCGGCGTTGGTAGCTGGCATGACAAGCATAAACTTACGAAGTGTGCAAATATCACCAAGTAGGAGTTTGCGAGCTTTTCCGAGTGGTTGAAAAAAAGTCCACGAGATCAGCAATGTCAAATCGGAAGAGTCGTACCCCATTGACCGCACAGAAGGGACAGCTGGGGTTCTAGCTTGTACTGCTGCAGGTCAGTATACCCGTATACGGCCATTACTTTCGTTAGTTCTTCGTGGTCTTTGCCTGCTATCGCCTTCAGAAGAAGTTCCTGTATGCTTTGGTAGACCTTGAAGTCCTTCTGGTGAAATCTAGTTCCAATACATCCTATCGTCACATCAACTGCCGCATAATACATGTGGCGAAAATGTTCCTTGGGTGTAGAAGGGAACTGACGTGTGCCTCTGTCTCCTACTTCTGTCCGCGCTGGTGCTCGTCGTTTTCTTAGCAACTGTGGCTCGGCGACTCCATCCACCTTGCTTTTATTCTTTAACAACCTCGTCAAAAAGAAATCAAACACGGATTCATTTCTATCCTTTGATAGAAACTTACATACGTCCTCAGCTAGTCGCAGTCCTTGGGCCGCTGACATGGAGGAGTCTTGCAATGCGCGGCTCAAATTGTCAGTGTGCTTCAAGACAAACTCTCCTAACGTGCACCCAAAGTAGAATGGAAAAGTTGTCTAAAGGTTGAAAATACGAGGAAAACGACTCATGAATTTTGCACTCCATTCGGCGGACCAAACAGGCCGTGAAAGTTATCGGCACTTCTAATTTAGAACTAAAAATCTTAAGTTTATCTGCGTAGTCAATGGTACAAGCGTGAGGCTATTTCTTCGCAGTGTGCAATTGTTTTTACTTGGTCTTCAAAGGATTCCATTACGACGACTATGTTGTTTGTCGAGTTTGTAGTATTCAGAGTAGTGTCCAATAACGTGCCTGCTTATTAAAGAATTAGTAAGCTTATTTGGGCTTGTATCGCTTTCAATATTTGCGTTCATTTGAGTTTCATTGGCTTCATTCGGTTCGTGAACCGACCCTTTTCGAAACTGACGCTCGACGTCTATTAGTGTGGGTCTACCACGAACGGCGTGTGCGTTTGTGTTTTTAGCGCCCCATGATGAAAGCGGTTCACCGCACACAACATCCTCAGTAATCCAAGCAAGACAGTCCGACTCTGTGGACCGACTCTGGATTGGTTTAAATCCTATCTTTCTGACAGAGACCAAGTTTGTGTGGTCCAGGGATACACATCTGAGCCTCGAATAATCAGTTGTGGTGTTCCACAAGGATCCATCCTTGGACCACTGTTATTCCTTATTTACATCAATGATCTTCCTGCGTGTTTAAAATATACGACAGCTCGTATGTTTGCAGACGACACTAGCATCACAAATTCTCATAAATCTACGGCGCGCCTTCACCGGGAAGTTAATCATGATCTGAATAATTTACAAAATTGGCTATTAGCTAATCAGCTTAGCTTAAATGTTCTTAAAACGGAGTACATGTATTTTGCCTCTGATTATAACCTATCTAATCTTAGAATCTTCTCGATAGATCCCTTGAAAATTGGTGAGCAACCTTAAACCAGGGTTCAGTCCACTAAGTAGCCTCCCACGCAGTCGCTTTTAGGGGACTCGTATTTCACCTCCTCCCCACTAACGAGTCCCCTAAAAACGACTGCGTAGGAGGCTATCCACTAAGTCCCTTGGGGTTGTATTTGATCAACGTCTAGTATGGGAGAAGCATGTTGACAGCCTTTGCAAACGCGTCTCTTCAGGATTAGCTGCGTTAAAACAGGCTCGTCAGTATGTTCCCCAAGACACACTTCTAACGATATACAAGGCGATTATTACACCCCTCTTCGATTACTGTGACGTAGTATGGGGTAATTTGAACAAAACTTTAACGGCGAGACTCCAAAAACTCCAAAATCGAGCGGCCAGAATTATAACCCGAAAGGGTTACGATGTACGGTCTGCTGATATTAGAAAGGAATTAAGATGGGACGACCTGGAAACTATCAGGAAAAACATCTAGCAATTGTTATGTACAAAGTTGTAAACAACAAAGCTCCAGGTTATCTCATCAATCTTTTTGAAAAAAGCAACAGTGGTTATGCGCTGCGTGAGAGTGAAAGTAGACTTATCCTCCCCAAATATAACACTGAATTTGCTAAAAGCAGTAGTTTTTCTTTTATTGGGGCAAAGATATGGAACAGCATCCCATATCATATCAGAACTGCTCCCACTCTCTCTGCTTTTAAAAAACAAATAAATAGCCTGGCTGTCATTTAAGTTCTGTATATATGCAGTATATCAGTGTATAGTGTATTTTAACCAGTGAATAACTTGTATTACTTTTCACACGGCTTTTCCGTAAAGCAGGTAGTTTTTTTTGTTACTGATGTAAATTCCGTGGGTAAATAAAGTTCATTCATTTATTCATTCCGCCACAAAGGATGAACAGAAAGAGATTTATGAGTCATGTAGCTCAAGGCTCTTGATGGTGCAATAATGAGGCAATGCTTTGCACCTTGGACTACGATGAAACACCGCCACGTGCCTTCTATCGTGCGTTGGCCGATGAAAACACCACCACGTGGTTCCTATTGTACATTTTGTTGCACAGGGAAAAAAAGTAAAAAATAAGAAGAAAAAAAAGACGAAATCTAATATGATTTATAACTCACTATACCTACAGGTTCCCAAGTCAAAAATGTCTTCATTCTCACATTATTACCTCTTAAGTTGTGTTATTCATTCTATGGAAAATTTGGATCATTGTATTGACTTAGACGGTTGCAAATTTCCTTACAGAATGAATAAGACAGCGTAAGAGGCCACAAAGTAAGAATAAAAACCATTTATTTGGAATTATTCTTAGGATTTCCATCGATGCGATCTCTAACTTTCACCGAATGTCCTTATAACTTTGTTATCACGTGCTATGACTGGGCTGCCTGTGGTGTGACTTGACTCTTCTGTCGATGAAAGTTCAGAGTTTAGTTTATTTTGACAGTCTTTCAATCTTTATGCTATAACACTGTAGTCTTTTAACACTGTCCTTGTCAAAAAATTACAATTTGTTTCTTGCATTGCTTCTTCATTGTCAGGTGTTTTGGGCGATATCCTATTTGTTGCCGATTCCGCATACGACGCAATCTACACTTCTGCATTAACAACGTCTGATACCTCGCTGGACCCCTTGCCGTTCAAAAACTTGACGTGGCCAATTGGCATAGCTCTTGATCCATTCAAAACCCGCTTGTACTGGACTGACCAATCGCGTGGAACTGTTTCACGGTCTTCTCTTGATGGCAAGGACCAAGAAATCATTCGATCAGGTGTTTCTAAACCCTATGGCCTGGCTTTAGACCTTGTGGCAGGAAATGTTTATTGGATTGACAGGGACAATCTGACGATCGAGGTTTCAAAGCTTAATGGAGAAAACTGGAAAGTGTTGGTTTCCAATTTGTCTTCGCAACCATATGATATTGCTTTGGATACAGCCAGAGGGTAAGACGACCGGGAGCAAATTCATTTAAAACGTTAAGTGGAAATGCAAGGAAATGAGGAAATTTTATTTATGAATTTATTCGTTAATCGTTTGTTTAAACCTCACAGAGTAATCATTTCCCAGTTGGCTTGACACCTTAGCTCGTAAAGCCTGTTTTTACCTTCATCACAGAGGTCATGCGTTCGATTCCCTTCCGAGCTTGACTGTTTTGCTGGAGTTTCTTTTACGCACGCAACTATGACGTCGTTTCCCATCTTTGAACAAACTTCTTCTTTCTCTCTTTCTTTGTTTCTTTTTTCTTTCGGTTTTTCTTTCTTTCTTTCTTTCTTTTCTTTCTTTCTTTCTTTCTATCTAATATATCTATATAATAATATAATTTTAGTGTACTTTTAACTGATGGTTCACGGCTTTTGTGAAAAATTACAGTGCTTTTAAATTCCTTCTTCCTTCTTCTTTCCTTCTTTCCTTCCTTCCTTCTTTTTCTTTCTTCTTCTACTTCTTTTTTCTTCCTTTCTTTCTTTCTTCTTTTCTTCTTACCTTTTTTCTTCTTGTCGATTTGCTTTGAAAGGACGTAATCTTAACGCTGTCTTCAAATCATGATTCACAGAAAAGTCGTCAATCGCTGTATGAATAACCATATATCTGTTTATTTTCCAGATATATGTATTGGTCTGAGTATGGCTTTCTTGAACGTGCTCAAATGGATGGGCACAACAGAAGCAAGGTTGCTTTGTTGATAAATGACTATGGCTCCATGTACGATGCTCGAGGTCTTGCTTTAGACCAAGAAATGAACCGAATTTACTTCGTTAGTTACTCAAGGCTGCTCTATGTTGATCTCGATGCACATAGAAACAGCTCCGTACAGGAGTTGTATTCTAGTTCGTATTATCTTGCGAGCCCACGCGCAGCTGCGGTTGATGACCAATTTGTGTATTGGAATGATTTTTGGCGGGAAAAAGTATTTCGGATCAACAAGACCACATTTGATGGTCGTTTAGATGTGATAGCTACGGGACTGTATAGCCCAAGAGGAATTGTGGCCAAAAAGGGGGATTCCAAACCAATCCGTAAGTATATATCCATGCCACTATCAATATTTCCTAAATACATTTGCCTTGCGATCAAGAATCCTCGTTGCCTAATCAGGACTGACTGTTTATCAATATTGTTTTTTGTTTTTTTTGTTTCTTTTTTGCGATGCCAATTTATTCCAAAATTTCTCGGAATAAAGCTTAGGTTTTGAAGCGGCATGACAAATAGACTATACTTTTGGACACCATTTGTCATTTCACAATATGCCATTTAAAGTTTTAATTTGAATTTGTGTGCGTCTATTCTTTCTCTCTTTCTCTCTTTCTCTCTTTCTTTCTTTCCTTTTTTTTTTTTTTTTTTTTTTTTTTTTTTTTTGCTAAAAAGAAAAACAAATAAACACAGAAAACCAGAAGAAAATCAAACGAAACAAATTACGAACATTTTCCGTTTGTATTTTTAACGGCTCTTTAACAGGCACAGTACATATGTCTTACTTCTCAATATATCTATCTGTTACTGGGAAGTGACAGTGGAAACCATCTCCAATAAGAAGATGAAGGATTTCACGCGGTAGTCGTCTTATAAACTTAAATTAACAAGCTCAACTTGCCTTTACTTCGATTTACTGCTAACAAATGTCACGACTCGCAGCCTGAATGCGTCAGCGAGAAGCGGTAACAAGGCGGCGTCCGTAGGTTTTGTTGGTCAGAGGACAACATGCTTTGTTGTCAGAGTTGGACTGTCAAAGAAATACCACTAGTTATTAATTCGGACACATATTTCAGTATTTCAATGCTAAATTCTATTAAACGTATTTCCTTCCTTAGCTGACCATCCCTGTAGAAACAACAACGGTTACTGCACTCACCTCTGCCTGATAAAGCCCAATGGATATCAGTGCGCATGTCCGGATGAGGACGATGGTCGAGAATGCTCAACGACTCCAGCACCGCCACCCACAACTCCCACTGAGCCGACAACAACCCAGCCACCAACGACTACTCCTGTTGACTACTGCGTCCTGGAGCCTTGCCAGAATGGCGCCTCGTGTAAGGCAACTGACAATGACTACAAGTGCGAATGTGTGGGATACTACTATGGCAAAAATTGCTCATCAGAATTAGGTAAGCTAAATCAACGGTTATTTTGCATTATTAGCACGTTAGCATTTTACCACAAATTTTTAGCATATATTGTTAGCATAAAGTGTTCCCTACTTTCAAGAATTTAGAATTATTATTGCACAGCTACCTCTGGTTCTCCCAAATATCCAGGAGCCGTCCAAACTGACATTTCTCTGCTGGTAGGCACCGTTCGTCATACAACACTATATCCCTGGACTCCATTTCCATTCCACTATTGTATGACTACACGGTTCTTCCACAAAACACAAAAAGAGTCATGTTTAGCTTCTACTCCGCCTCTGCTCAATATAGTTTTAAACCTCACTGGTGAAACAGTTGCACGTTGGTGTAGTTTGTGGGGAAATAAGCAGAGACAGGGGTATCAAAGCCGCTACTAGTTTTTACGTCTACTGTAAACTGATATTGTTATTTCTAATTTCTTAAGAACCAGAAGAGATCGTGGTGGTGGAAATCGCAATAGCACTAGCTGATGTAGGTATATTATCAGAAATATTTTTGTTGCTTTTAAGGATGGTTCCTCGTTTTGTTACTGCGCCATGCATCAAAGGTCCAAAAAGATGGAGCCACTTAATGCAGCATATGCGATTAATGCCCAGCGGCCGTACTTTATGTTTTATGGACAGTTTAGGACCGGCCTTCGTGCTTACATAACACAGGGAAGTTTCAGTTTGGGAATCGTAAAAAGATAGTGGAATTCCAGGACAACGTCTAAGTAAGAAAATGTCGAACTATTTAAGGTGGCTAACACCGGTTTCTAGCGTTAGCGCTTCCCAGCTCTTGTACTTTGATGGATCATCACTATCAATCTTTATAAGTTGTTACCTTTATAATGGTATCACACAAACGTCCAATCACAACAAGTTATGAAAATGATTTCCACTCAGTTGGCTACTATAGCAACACTCCTAATTTTAACTTCAAGCGAAATTAACTCAAACTCGAGCTCCTTGAACCCCATTCTTTGTTGTCGAAAAGTAATAGGCGTGTTAAGATCCAACATCTTGCAAGGTTTACAAAATATTGTAAGATATGGGGGACAATGAGCTCGGTTTCAAGTTATTGCTGCTTAAAGCTAAAATTAGGGGAGTTTTTGACAGTTTAAGGGTTGCTATGGTGACCTATTATGCCCGATACAGTTTTAAGGTAGTAAGGTATAAATATTGGTAGTAATGATCCATCAAAATAAAAGTGCTCAGTTGAGAGTTCTGGAAACTGGTGGGAGCCATCTTAATAGTACATTTAACAACATGAACTCGCTCATCCCCTCTTTTGACATCATTCTCTAACAAGTTTTATTGCCTTTTTTATCAGTTCGTCGAGGAAACCTTTATTCAAGCAATTGTGAATATGCTTAACGAACTCTGTGCAACAGTTCCAGATGACTGCCCGATTTCAGTTGAAAGGTGAGAATATAGTTTTTGAATATCTTTTTATCATAAAGTTTAGATATCCGTTGCTCTCTGGCTCACTCTAAAAAAAACTAGCATTGGATCCCACGAGAACGAGGCAAGCAAGTTGACCATAGCTCCATATTAAAGTCAACAACGGATAAGAACGTAAACTAAACTATTATTTCACTCTTATGCGCCGGTCATGATGGGGAGGGGATGGGGTACGAGGGATGCAAGTCATTAACAGAGAGCTTAAGCAACGATGACGGCGACGGCATCGAGAACGCCGCAAAATTAAGGCCGTGCGGGACACTTAATCTTATTACGTATGCATTCATTTAAAGAGTATGCACGAACCGTGCGACTGATTCCGACGATTCACGGAATACAGCCTGACTCGCGAGAAGAATTTTTGCACTCACAATTTATTTTACATTTATTCAATACATTGTGTGTTCGGTGTATTGCTAATTGCACGTCAGTCGTATGATTAAAATCCCGTTCTATGAACCTCTTGCACATTTTTAAATACATAGTGGACTCGTTCGATCTTCGAAGACGGAAAATACTGCAATTTTGGGTCCGAGTTTTCATCGCGGATATAGAACTTCAGGAACTGATACAGGGAGATAAACTTAGCATTGCGCGTGAATGTTCGTGACAGGTGCAGTGAACTTAAAATTAAACTCGAAGGCCACTGTCATGGGGGGTTTGCTTAAATTGTAAGTAAGTACTGTTTCGATTACACGAATGGTCCCATCTCCAAGAAGAGGCAGATTTCAAATTATATCTTGACAGGAAAAGAAGCTAGTATTATTTTATGATGATTCTTCCAAGACACATTCACTAAGCTTGAGGAAGTCAACTTAACTTTTCCAAGCTGCATTCCATTTCCTCCTCGTAATCCGCGGCCACAGAAAACCGTAAATAGTTTCAATATAAATAGTTTCACATATTAAGTAGTTCGTAAAAATACTACAATTTTTTAAAGGTTCCATAGTTGCAAATACATACGTACATTGGTACGGTGTTTGATAGAGATAATTAACGATGTCTCAACAACTTGATTCTCTGAAACGCAAATTTGATTCTTTTGAAACGCAAACTTGATTCTTTAAACGCAATCTTGATTCTTTGAAACGTAAACTTGATTCTTTGAAACGTAAACTTGATTATTTAAAATGCAACTTGATTCTTTGAAATGTTAACACTTACCTTGATTCTTTGCAACGTAAAGTTGATTCTTTGAAACGTAAACTTGGTTCTTTGAAATGCAAACTTGATTCTTTGAAAGGTTCCAGTAGGGTTTGTTTCATGCCTTTTAATACTTTTGCCAGTGTGAATTTTGCGCTTTCCAACATTACCAATCGATCATTTTCCCTCAATTTCAGTACTGGATCAGTCACCAGACGAGAAGTTCCGCAAGGTCCTTTTACACCTGACGACATTTACCTACCATCGGAACCCAGAAAAGTCGATGGAGGAATCGCAGTGGAGTATGCTGTGGTAAAACCCCAGCCGGATGGAACAACTGCGACGGTACCAAGTACAGTCCTCGCTGAAGTAACTGAGAAGAAGGCGGCAGAAATAAGTCAGACGATCGGAGGAAAGGTCCTGAGCGCAAAGGTTAAGCCACCGCCACCCCAACCCACTACCGCAGCGCAAACAGGAGGAAACGGAGGGATGGTTGCTGGGGTTATCGTGGCCGTTGTACTCTTAATTGTCATTGCGGCTATTGCCGTGTGGTATTTCAGGTACGATCACTCTCCTTTTGTATCTTTCGCTGCACCGGCGTCCCTATCTTTTACCACACTCGTATCTGTAGAAACTTATAAGGATCAAAAACTAGAGGCAATTCAGGTGCCATTCGAAATGAATCATACACTGCATTATAGACTGCAAAACAGTCGGTTTTTTGAACGCGCGGTTTTCTGAACGTACCAATTCTCACGCGCTTTGCGCGGGAACCTAACACGCATCTCTCCCCGGTCTCAGTCTACTTTTCATCCTTGTTCCAAACCACTTGACTCACTCACTTGACGAGACCTCGCATTGGACCAACGCAAAAATACGGCTGTTTTGCAGTCTAACTGTATTACTATCCGAACCTGGACAGATTAACTATCCTACTTAAGCTTCGCTCTAGCTTTAAAGGAAAACAAGGAAACTACATGGATCTATGAACTTCAGAAAATGTGTATCAAGCTAACTAGTACAAAATTGGGCCTGCACTGCGCAGCCTTGGTAATGTTACTGTTTCATTTGTCTTGAATCAAAGGGGCTAAAACTTAAGTCAAATCTTGAGACCCTCTGTAACCTGTAAATCCACAAGCAAGACTAAAACTTTATAAAACACTCATCGAACGTTTCGACTTTATTAAGTATCGACGAACCAATTTCATCTCTTTAATTTAATTTAACGGGAATGTTCTTTTTCTTGAGCCTTGGAGGGGTGGGACTGACGGGGTCGGAAGGACAAAATTTGCTCATAACCACAAAAAGCTTAGGAATATGTAATTTTCGAATATTTGAGCTAACGACCATTGCAGTTATGTACCGTCGTGGATGTTTCAAATGAAACGCGGAACATGTCCCCTTTCCAGCTCTACAAAGAAGGATGATGATGCCAAAAAACGCGGGAATGACGTCAATTCTATTAAACATTTCACTGCCATATGATGTCCGACCTCTTTGCACAGTGAAATGGCATTCATTTGTCTGCTAATAAACCAAATCGTGGATGTTTCAGCGTTTGACATGATTTGATGCTACTCTGGTTTGAAGAATGACGAATGTAACTTAATTCGACACCTCTGTCTAGTGTCTCCATCAGGGGTCATTTAATATTACAAAAAGGATCCTTTTATATGCTCACTAATTAACGACCGTTCCTTTTACTAACTATGCTTTTAATGAGGTGTAAATAGGTCGTCACGGTTTGAAGGAGCGTGGGCAGAGTTGATGTGCCAAGCTTCCAAACAAAGCCGTTTTCAGAGTTTTGTTTTGTTTATTTTCAAGGGAACGATGTTACACATATTATCAAAAATTTTCGCTGTGGGAAAATAGTGCTATCACATTTTAGGCTAACAATGTTAGTGCAGTTTGCGCAGAAAATTAGCTTCTCTTGAGTTATTTTCGCCGTTCCAATCGCGTAAAAAAGGTCATTCCATTTCGTGGTATTATTCTGTTTTGCTTCAGTTACTAAAACCCTTCCTTTTAACGTTTGCCTTCAGGGCTAAGAGGACTCGCTCTTTCAATATTCCTTACGCAAAGGAGAAGGATGAGGGGACAACAAACACCAGAAGCCAGGTTGCTGCCTTTGAAAATCCCGGATATGACATTTCCGCTGTACGCGATGATTGGCACGATAACTACGATGACTTGGCGCCGGTGTCATTTGCTCCCTTTGAAGAAGTTGCAGAAACAGGTGCAGTTAGCAACCCAGTGTATGCTGAGATAGGCATGTCAGCTCTGCCAAATTCAAAGAGCCACATCAACGTCGAAGAAAACCAGAACGCCGCCTCATCTGCAGGTGAACTCCCCAAGAAGGAGCCAATGACGAAGGAGATGGAGGCAATCAAAGAGGCCGAATACGTGACAATCATCCCTGACGAGGAGGCGCAGGCTCAGGAGGAACCCCGTTACCAGTCTCTAACGTCAAGGAAAAGTGAAGTGGCAGATAAAGACCAGGTGAAGATTGATATAAAAGAGGGAGGATCTGGTGATCACCCGGACGAGAACAATTCGCCAACAACGGAAACTGAGCGTTAGTGTAACTGCAACATTCGTGGATAAAGAAGTGATGTGACCACATGTTGGAAGTTTTCAGTAGTTATTGTTTTTATTTTGAAGTTCGTGTGTGTGTCTTATCCATCGCTGAAAGTTTAAACGGAGCTAGTTGATATCTTGATAATTAAATTGGTTGAATTCGTTTCCATTTGGCCATACGTGTACGAAACGTACGTAATTATCTTAGCTATCGGTAACGATTCGTAGGCTGAGTAGCTTTAAACACTTTGTAATGACTTGCCGGGGTCTCCGGGATTGATTTCCAAACCGTAGAAGCAGTTCAGAAGAGTTCTACCAGATTCTCTTGAGTCTATAACATTAGCCTTAGACTTTATCCAATTCCCTCTTAAAAACGCTTAGAGATGACACCGAGAAACTTACTAATTCGTGGATTTTTTTACAATAACTTTGTTTCTTTTAAAACTGTTCACATCTTTCGTAGATGATGTAGAGTAAACTGAAAGAAGTAAGGAAAGAATCATGCGCTCGAGCAGGTTAAGAGTTCTTGTCACAACAATGAAGAGGACAAACAAGAAAAAAACGGGAAGAAATTTGGTTGTATAATGTTTGCCAAATTTTCAGGATAACAGCAAGCCGGTGCTTTTAGCTTGCTAAGACTGAAAATGTTAGATTAGTAGAGAGGCGATGACTCACTAAACGTCATATGTATGTAATAATCGATGTTTTATATTTTTATAGGTTAGTGAATGTTAATCAAGGGGGTGGTTTTGTCAATACTATCCGTTATCAAGCTATGCCCCTTCAAAGTGTATAAGGACGCAGTCAAATCTCACGTAACCAGCAATTCAATTCCAAAACAGGGAGAAATCAAAATGGCCCAGGAGACGAAGTTGATGTGACCTGCCGGCATAATTATCTGCCCATTAGCACTTATTATAATAATAACGCACCATGGGTGGAATGTATTTGAATACACATTGCATGCGCCTCACGTTTTTAGGATTAAGCTCTGCTGAAACTTTTGTATCACTTTTTAAAAACTAAAAATCCGATTCGTTTGCGAACGGAGCCGAGTAAGATCTTCTCGTTTTCCATCACAAGCGATGACTGAGTTCGGTTCGAAAATGTTACACCAAGAAATCGACTTTCATGCGCACACGCCCGTTTCTTAAATGCTTGTGTTTGAAGACAGAACAAATTTCTAAGGACCTTTTCAAAAACTTAAACATCAATGTAACTGACATTCGTAAACATCAAAGTAACCGACATTCGACCAAAGAATAGCAGTTTTAGTGGAACCAATCAGAGTATGGGCTTGATTATACCAAGTGACGGTCTGGGCAGCAATCGGTGTTATCCCAACTGAGGCGCTTTGATTATGGGAGATTTGACTGTCGTCAATCCACAAAGAGACCTCGCGTAACATCACGACGGCAAAGCCAACGAAAACGGCGTGTGAAAGTACAAGTTTACATCTCTTGACTCTTCGAGGTTATTCCAAATCGTCCAACATGCACAATGTGGGTAAATATCGGCAAACGATCCCGGGAATAGATCACTTCGGACCTCGCTGAAATCAAGAAAGAGAAAGAGAAAGTCACCTTCATTGACTCGCTTTTTCGACAAAACCATAGAAATGATCATTTTCACGATGTCATTTTGAAGCTGGCAGCAAACAGATGCAGCAAAATGTAAGGCAAATCGACAGAGCGATTGTTTTTACTCATCAAACCTATTGAGTTATAGGTTTCTCGTCGCCATCGCCGTCGTCAGTGATTTCGTGAGGTCTCTAAAAGCAAACGTGTAGTAGGGCACCATTTGTATACAGTGTACACGTAACTAAGGTTGTCAAGTGTGAGTAGGTTGGTACTAAAGTAGATTATCCGAGGGGTCTAAGTAGGAAAACGTTCTTCTTCTACCGCATTACGGATCAATAGGAGGTGCCAACCGTGTATCTGTAGTTATCTGTGAGGTGTCGCATATTGTCGACGAAAACCATTTATTTCCTTTTTTTAATGTATACCTTTATAGCTTACAGTAGGGTAGCCGATTTTTGTTAGTTTAGTCACATCACCAATGTCAAAGTGGTAGATGAATAATAATCGCATTATTTTCCATTAATAAAATTAACCAGATTTAAGATACCTGAAAACAAAAAGGCAGCCTGCTACAGTGCTGGCCGCGTTGTATTGACTTAACATTTTTCTCAGGAATTTTTCCGCGGTAAAAAAACGCCAGGACACTGTAATGGATGATTGTTGATTAGGCAATTTCAAGACAGAGAGAGAAAGTTATTTCGTTGGGGTCAAAGTTTTTTATTACCGTGTATTCGTTAATGCTCTGCTTAAAAATGTGACTTGAGCAATAAAGTTTCTAAATCTGGTAACTCATGAGTTTGAATATGAAAGTTAAGATCAGTTTTATTTCTTAGATATACCACGAGTACTGCTGGCACCATGTTTATCTTAGGGATAGCACAAGCGAGCAAAGTACGAGACGCGACAGAGCGCGAAAATCGTGGGAGGCAATTTTCGCTTGCGCTCGAGTGTTGCGCTAGCCGGTACTATTACTGAGAGAATTAAGGAACTTCTTGTATTCTAGTAAATAGATTGTTCTTATTTCGAAGATCATCTACCTAGAACCGAACCACTCGCGAGTTGCGCTCCCGTGTCGCGCTGGAGGCACTATGCCTTACAAAATTGAGGTGCTAACTGACGTCTAGCACACAGATTGTTCTTATTTCAAAGGTCTATCTGGAAACGAACGCTCTCGCGAGTTGCGTACGCGTGTTGCGCTTGCGATAAAAAATAAGGAACTACTTTTAGTCTATCACATAGATTGGTTTTGGTTTGGTTTTGGTTTTTTCAACTTTTACTGGGAACAGGCCTACCTAGTAGGTGTAGGCACGAACGGGTCTCCTAGGTCCCATGCAAGGTGCCCTCCCTACCCATTCCCACAGCCCATGAAGGTTAACCACACCACTGCGAATAGTAGTGTGGGTTCTTTAACGTCCCACAATAACAGATCAGAGAGAGAGAGCTGTGAGACGGGGCCCACGTTTTATCGTCCTTATCCGAGAAGACTAGAAAGTCTGCCCGTCTGCAGATGTAATTACAAAGGCAGCACTTTCTCCTCAATTATTTAAAGACCCTGAGTGTTGGTCCGGCCGGGATTTGAACCCGCGACCTCCCGCACGGTAGCCCGGTTCTCTACCAACTGAGCTAACCGGTCGGAGGTTAACAACGAATCGACGCCGTTTGCATACTGAACGTGTTAGCGTGAGTAAAGTCGGGGGATCCGGGGGCATATTCGTCCGGAAAATTTTAAATTTTTAAATTAAAGTCCTCTGAAATGGCTAGAAATGCATTTAAAACTAACATGTTGTGGTGAAAAATATACTTTCAGCAACAAAAAGCGGTGTTTTAAAACAAGAATTTAATTATCTTTTCGCTTAACTAATCATAACTGGCAATTAGTAACGTATCCATAAAGCTCAACCCAACATACGATTGCCCTCGAATCATTGTACTGTTGCCCCTCCCCCTGCGCGGTGCCTGAATTGAACCATACATTAATTCATTGCCAGTTCACTAAACTTTTCTTTCGTAAAGCCCTACAATCTTCGTCAATTTTACTTGGGAAGATTTGGCGATCGTCAGGGCTAAAGTGTGTGTTGTACTTGACTACCTTAACTGTTCATTTGAGTGGATTTTTTCCCCTTCCCCCTCCCCCTAGTTCAATGTTGGATGTTTAGCGGATAAAAAAAGGATGAAAATTTTCACCCAACATTGAAAAGGGGGGAAAGGGGAAAACATTAATCAGGCGAATTGCTGCATCCTTCCCAATAGAATTGTCGTGGATTGTAGTTTAACCACCAAAAAGCTTAACTATACCATGCTTTTCTTCCGCCACTACGTCTATTAGAAAAAACTAAATGACCGAGACGTTCTATCACTCCCATACTTCAACAACATAACTTTTTGATATCGCGATAGCCTTGAGAAATTCTCACACTGATGTCTCCTTCCCATCTTTAATACTCCTTAGGAAATGATTCTCCCCCATCCACTTTACTTTATCCGTTGTCTTAGCTTAGGTACATTCTCTCAAATCTTCTAATTGAAGTACGTAAGCTTCTATGCGCCCTTTGCAAAAATTAACTGTCTTCGTACTGCCCTGCTATATGTAATTTTTGCTATTTGTCCTCATATATTTTTTTCTTTATTAATAAAGTTGATTATAAACTTTAAAAACATATGGAGAGGTTCGGCGAAGGGCGGTGCGTTGGTTTTTTATTTTTTTTTTTTTTATTTTTTTTTTTTATTTAAACATATTTACCATTATTTGCCCCAAAAGTACCTGGGCTTATCAACGGGGCTCACTATGCGTGCAGACCCAGATTGGATGGCGCAGTTTGCATCAGCGCAAAGCAGTCAGCAGGCTTACACTGTTTGCAAGATTGTGGATGGCCTATTCGCAGTTGAATATATTATTAACTTATTCAACAAACTAGATATTCAAGATACATGCATCCCAATCCTTTTACAAACCTTGGAGGACAAGTCTTACACTCAACACATCTTTACACCTGACCACAGCTTCAACTCGCGAGCCTTCTAAGAGGAGGGTCTATGAACTTTGAAGTAGTTATTTCGGGAAGTCGGTTCCCCGTTTATTTAATTTATCAAGTTTATTTTATGTAAATTATATTGTAATATTTTTTCTTGAGGGTACAATAAACTCTTGTTGTTGTTGTTGTTGTTGTTGCTGTTATTGTTGTTGCGAAATCATTAGGACTGTATTAAGATCTACAGCTGCTCAAACACAAAAGCTACTAGCTGTAGATGTAATCCCCTCTTATACCTCTCTTTCATCATCTCGCCCCTCGACACATCTCGCGTCATGTTTCTTAGCTCTTAAGCCGCGGCTACACGAGCGATTTTTTGCTCGCGCCGGTGATGCAATTTTTTCAAATTTTGTCGCGTCGCCAGCGCGCCATGGTGGCTACAAGAGTGACAAATTGAAGGCCGCGCGCTACACGGCCAACAATCTGTGCAATTTTGTCGCGAAAGTTTTAACTCTGGCAACATTTTTCTTGCGATTTTTTCAGCTGTCGCATCACCTGCGCGAGGGTGGCTACACTTGCGATTTTCATCGCGCGCTAGCGACGCGATAAAATTTGAAAAAATTGCATCACCGGCGCGAGCAAAAAATCGCTCGTGTAGCCGCGGCTTTATGTTAGCCTAGTACTTCCTAGTTTTCACTGAGTTAGTAGTAAGCAAAGTTAAATGATATGAAAATTAGAGGACTACCAAGAGACGCGTGTGTTGCAATTGTTAACACCCAGTCTGTTAAGTTTGAAAATTTCAAGTTTATCATGCATGAACTGTTAGGTATCTCATAGATTCTCGTCATCTTATGGACCGGTCATATAATTGAGATACCGTGTTACGAAGTATTTTCCAACGGTTATAACGAATAAAGCATTAACTTTAACTTAATAATTAAGCAGCATTAACTTTTGCTTATCTTGACCCCTTGTAACGCCGTTTTAGACGGCGAAAGTCTCAGATACATTGCCCATAGGACAACTGGAAAGGACGCTCATTCATTCCATGTAAAAGTTAGAAAAAAATCACTAAGGCAAAAAGAGGTTATTCTAAGGGAGAATTCCAAAAGTAACTATTACAGTGGCACCAAGGAGCCACCGCCCCAATAGAAACAAAGCCGCTTCACAGCGACCGGAGTTACAACCATCCTCGTCGCAGCACATGTGGCAATACTCTTCGCCATCCTTACTCCATTTGACGAATTCCTTGTCGCATTCGTTCACACAGTCTCGAATAAACCGAGTTCCACCTGCATGTCTGCCATCTTTTACCACCTGACAGTAGTCGTTACCTTCTGCACAAGGTATTATGTTTGTGCCATTAACAGAGTCCTCTAGGCAGTCTCCGCCACGAGAGTCACAGTGGTAGCACATCCTTCCTGGAAATAAATCATGGAAGTCTTTGTTAATTGACCAATTTGCTTATGGCGCTTCAGTTAAATGAGGAAGACACGAGCCCAAGCGAATCGAATGAAAGAAAACAGGATTAATGAAATACAGGGTACCAGTGAAGAAAGAGAAATGGGAGTACAGACGACAGAAAGGTAATAGAACATACTCGTATTCTTGGTATTGAACTGGATCGCGAATGAAGTGGAGGCTGCCTTTTGCGGGGGAATACATTTGCATAAGAAAAGCTTCCCCCGTTTAAGCCTCGTGTGCACGCTGGTTCCAGCCGTCATTGCGGAGGATACGAATAACGGGTCTAACAGAGCGCTTTTTAATTGAGTGTCGTAAAACCAAACCAAAACAATTACTCCAGCCAATCACAACAGAAGTAAGCAGTGAAATGAGCCAATCAGAATACGAAGCCATTACACGTAGCCGGCGTAAAGCGCAGGAAAATACGCGCGTGCAAGTCACAATTGGTTTTGGTTTTGCTTCTCATTGATTGAGAAAGTGGCGCGAGGATTCTTGGCCAATCACAGAGCGAAGCAATGCACAACCAAAGTAAAACCAGAATTACTTTTGACACTCAATTGAAAACCGCTCTATTAGCGAAAGCAGTGACTTAGTACGCGAATAATAGAAAGAACTGACGTCAAAAAGAGTAGAGTACTGCGAAAGAAAAGACGGAATCTTGTGAGAAAAGTGCGAGTGGCCCATAGAAATATAGAGACCGATTGGACAAAGTAAAAGGTTATCAAAGAAAAGACGCAACACTTAGATAGAGAGCTGACAAATGCGACACGGATTACTGAGTACAGAGAAGAACAGAACGAAGGTGAAGAAAATGTACTAATGGTAGCCTGCGAGCAAGCTCTCTATTGGTGTCTCATGCGAGATTAATGTCGGTCGCGAGTCGCGCAAGTGGTGAGGGAAGCGGGCGGCGAGAGGGTTGGAACTCGCCCCCGCCCCCAACCCTCTCGCGGCTCGCTTCGCTCACCACTCGCGCGAATCGCGCCCGGAATTAATCTCGCATAAGACACCGATAGAGAGCTTGCAGGCTAAACTAATGGAAGAACAAAGGAAATAGACGTCTGGAAAGTATTACCTTACCATTGGCGGTTGAGACGTAATACAGTAGAATTAATATGACTGCCCATGAGGATCGTCTTATCCTTTTCATGTCTTGGTAACAGACCCTGGAATTAATAGAAAGCAGAAATCAAGGGGGAACATCATCGTTATCGTCGTCGTCATTGTCATCATCATCGTCATCGTTCATCATTCATCTACGTCATTGTCATCATGATCACCATCGTCATTATCATCATCACCATCGTTATCTCGGTTGCACGAGAGTCATTAACTTGCTCTCTTTTAATTACAGAGCGTGCCATTTGGCTAGTCTCTCAACTATGAGGGACAGTTGGTCGGGGTGGGACGAAGTAAACCGGAAAAAATTAACTTGTTTTCAAATTTAAAGAGTTCCAGTTTATTCTGAGGTAACTCCTTCATAGAATAGTGGTTACCGAAATGGAACTTTTTAGATATGATGCTATTCCATACTTTTGTCGATTATCAATTTACCACGTCTTTCACAAAACAATCCTTTTTAGAATTGCTGAACGAAGAATCTAAGAATCTCTTAACGTTTCAGCATTCGTTCCGAAAGTTCTCTTTAAATACAGAATCGAATGCCTAGATTCCTAATCATATCAAAGTGCCTTACCTCTCTAATTCAAGAACAAAGTGTAAATTTTATCTTTAACCTGTTTTTACTTTTAAAATCCGAGTCATGTAGCTTCCTATTGTAGGACTAATCTATATTGTGGCCATCACCTACAGTAGTATTGCGATGTTTGTGAAAAAAACACAGTGCAAATGAAGTCTCGTAAAAAAACTGAAACAGGAAAAATTTCAGTGAAAATATGGTTTGCTCCTATACCTACTTAGTTATCGCATAGACGAGTATAGATCGCGTGACACATGGTTTTGTCATGTTCATAATTTTGAATCAACAAGATCGGTTTGCAATTTATTACGGTCAATTTTTTTTTTTTTTGGGGGGGGGGGGGGGGAGGGGGTTGGTTGTCTCAGCTTTAAGCACTTAGATGCATATTGCATCCTTCCATAGCTTATCAGTCCATAACTGCATACTTTACATGGTGCAACTTCTTTAATATGCCCTGCTGATAAACCCACAATACGCACAGGAAACATCGAATGTCGCTACTGAGTTGGAGAACTTCACCCATGAGGAGCTGTGTGCACGCGCATCGGAATCTACTGTGTACAAGAGGTCGATTATACAGCCCTTTACTAAACGCTCGACTGGGTCAACTGAATTATGCTCTTTGCCGGCGCATCAAACGAACAAGACCACGGAAGCAACAGAAAACGGTTCTAAATGGCATGAAGCGAATTGAACAAGTGCACTATGTAATAAATACTTTCGAGAAAAATGACTGTCGTTTGAATTACTGAAATATTGAAGGAACACATCATATGAACGACCTGATTTAATACCTAGGTCCTATCAAGAGCACATCTTTAAATCTGTCTTGGTGAAGGATAATCACATAAACACTGAAGACACTAATTAAAGACGCGGCCGTTGACGCCTTATCTTTCTGTACGAACATGTTTTTCTACCAAGGAACACCACACAGAATTCGTTAACAATATGTATACTCAAAATCCGTAGACTGGATATTTCTCAGTTCTCAGTTTACCCGGCCTAACCAACACGACTTGGTTTGGTTGGGCCGGTGAATTCTTTAGCTGCATGAAGCACTCTGTATGCCTGGTGCTCACTTCGCTTTGCTCGAGTAAGGAAAACGCACATACCTCTGTTATACCAAGAAGATTATTTGTACGATGCAACTTCCAAGTTGAGAGTATTGACAGCGTTCAAAGGTAAATTCCGAAACATAGATTCCCTTGGCCACGCTCGGATGACTGCGGCTTAAGCCAAAATGTTTATTCAAAGTCTGACAGTCTTATTGTTACGTAAAGATTACCGAAGGGTGGACCGACTAATGAGTGGGTGTCATAATTATGTGGCTAAACCGCAAGCATACCCGCATCTGTGCTCGGCTAAATACATTTGAGACTTAAATAAAGTGATTATTATTATTATCTTTTATTATTATTATCTTTTATTATTATTATTATTATTATTATCTTTTATTATTATTATTATTATCTTTTATTATTATTAGTATTATCATTATTATTATTATTATTATTATTATTATTATTATTATTATTATTATTATTGACAGTGAAAACGTATGGATGCCATATGGATCCCTATCCAGCAAACCTGGGGCGTTGAACGTAACCCAGGAGGCCCTAAGGTTAACAACTCTGAAGCTAGTATAATATATAATAAACAAAAATTACTAAAAAAAAGTCTCTGTTCACTCTTCTGCTACCCTCAAGACATCACTTTCAGTGTGCGGGTAATGTTCAGGGTGTGCGAGATGACGGCTCTCTGCATCCGGAGTAGAATCTCTCCTCCTCGAGCCCCGAAAATTTCCCTCATAGCCTCGTCTACCTCACTGGACCACCCTCCTAGGACTCTATGATGTTCAGTACTGCCGAATGTCATATCCTGGGAACTGCTGCTCGACTTCCCAGCGGAGGGGGCCATACTATATTATTTTTTTTTTCTTTTTTAATTTTTTAAGATTATGACATAAAGCCTTTTGTGATTTTTTAAGAACATTGATATTGACATTGAAATCCAAGAGGGAGCCATAATATAATTTTTTTTAAGAATATTTTTTTTTGTCGCCACCTTGTAAATACAATCGTCTTTACATAATTTTTTTAATGAAGTTTTTAGCAATACTTTTACAATATTTATACGGATTATTATTATTATTATTATTATTCCGTGGGATGCCTGTGGCACCACGGTGAAAAACCGGTAGATTTGTAGGCACAAATTGCAAAGCGGACCAATAGGATTGCATGAAACTTTTATCGATTCTTCTATCGATTTATGTTTGATTTATCTTCAATTTATTGATTTGTGATTACTTCGACCAATGGAAGTGTCTCACCTTTCACATACGCGTGATGCCATTATTATTATTATTATTATTATTATTATTATTATTATTATTATTATAGAAGCCCATCTAGACTGTTTATTTGTGGGGGAGGTGAAATACTTTCTCGAGAAGGCAACACACAAGGAGATCCGCTAGCGATGCATGGTACGCACTTAATACATCCATAATGATACAGAATTTGAGGGATCATTGCCCATTGGTTAAACAGGTGTGGCTTGCAGACGACTCAGCTGGAGGAGGGAGTATAGTGCAGTTATACAACTGGTACAGGCAATTGAGTAAGGAAGGACAAAAGTTTGGTTACCTTGTGAATGGGACAAAGAGCTGGCTTATTGTGAAGTCTAGGGAACTCGAGGAGGAAGCAAAGAGGGTGTTTGGAGAGGAAGTCAACATAACGACTGAAGGTCAGCGCCATTTGGGAGCAGTTATTGCGTCGCAAGAATACAAAGATCAATATTGTGAGGAGAAGGTTCGTGCATGGAAAGAGGAAATCGAACCTCTCTCTGAAATAGCGAAGAGCCAGCCCCATGCGGCGTATATTCCTTTCACAAAAGGCTACAAGTCGAAGTTCACCTACTTCATGCGCACGATTGAATCGTTTAAAGTTTATGTCGATCCAATCCAGGAAGTGATTGAAGATTTACTGTTCCCAACTTTGTTCGGTCAATCAGAGCCTCTCCCTAACGAGGTGCGCAGACTTGCTACCTTAGCAACGGGTCAAGGGGGTCTAGGCATTCCTGATCTGAAATCCGAGGCACCGCAGCAGTTTGCTGCCTCGAGACTAATAACCACCGCGCACGTAGATTCTATTACATCACAGAGTTCCATCATGGTGCCAGGAGAAAGATCTACGGAGGAGCTAAAGAGGCATCAACAAGAGCAAGTGCCAAAGAGAAAATGGATAGCATTGATTCAAGCCTCTCCCCAGGCCTGCTGCGTCTGGTTAATCAATCGAGGGACAAGGGCGCAAGTTCTTGGCTGAATGCGATGCTCTCGCAGACAAAGGTTTAGCCCTCAACAAGCAAGAGTTCAGAGACTCGCTACGCTTGCGTTATGACTTGCCCTTAGTCGA
>JAEMWC010000697.1:255000-290000 GCA_016490735.1 Pachyseris speciosa
AGGACAAATCCCCTGGCATTAGCAAAGTCTGCTCGACAAATAAGTGAGGCGACTGACTGACTGACTGACTGACTGACTGACTGACTGACTGACTGACTGACTGACTGACTGACTGACTGATGGTATCTCGACAGACAAGATCTATTGACTGAATGATACACTGATACCTGACCGACTGAACGAGGTGTGGACTTACATATCACTGACCAGCTCTGCTGTGATATTAACAGTGACTCTCTGACTCTGGCAAATGACTGCCAGTATCCCTACTCACTATATAGTCTGCTGTCTCGCTAAGTAAATGGTTGCAGGTTGACTGACCATATGTATAAACGAACACAGCGATATTTAAAAGAGAGACGCCTTTTCACTTTCGCGGAGGAGCTACTTACCTTAGACAAACATACTCTAACACCACTGCAAGTCCTATCACCAGAATCTTACAGGTGGGAGGTATGCTAGTTAGGCAAACCATATAAACACCGATCGGGGCTCCAATCATCATAGATAGGATCAGAGTCGTCTGGATCCACTGTCTGTTTAAAACAAGGAATGAACGTTATGTTGACTAAGAGCTGTGATTTCTGCAACTCAACAGGAATTTCACCAGCACAAAATGAAATTCTGCGCCCACTAAAACAGTCCTTGGTGTCGCAAATCATTGATAACAAGCAACATTTGGGACAACAAAGAGAATGTTTTGCCAAATTTGTGCGAATTGATGAGAGGGATCTAAACATTTACTAAACGTCACTCACATAACAGACACTTTTCTAAAATAACTGAACACATTCTGAAGCTGAAGTGATGTAACGACTCGAAAATGTGCAACCAATCACTTACGCCTTGGGTAAACATACTGCAACAGCGGAGTTCTCTCAAACTCGCTCTCCAGTTTTCATGCAACAAACATAAGGAAACATGCACTTTATACTGTGATATTATCATCCTCCTCAGCTCCTTTGGAAGAAATTTCCCCTCACTAGGAAGCCCTTGTGCGACCTGATATCTCCATTTGTAAGCGACAACCGGAGTTCGAAATTTTGGACTATTTTAGCTAAGTGTTGTCACTGCTCTCAAATAAACTTTTAAGACTCGGCGTAACCAAGCTGAGTGTAATAACTAGTGGCAAGCGTACATGCTGAACGTTTGAAAACCACGGCAAAGTGACCACAATCCTATTTGCCTAAGTTTCTTCACAAAACATGCAATGTTTCTCACGAGAGCGGAAGCTGAGTGATGGCAAGTAGACAAATGGGTATTACTATACTAGGAAGTTTCTTTCGTACTGAAATGTGTTTGGGCATCAAGTAAACGCTTGTGAGCGAAATGTGAACCTTGGACAGGAAGACATGATGTATCGTGACTTGTAACAGTTTGCAAGGAGGAGCTATTATTTAACACAGTTACTATAAAAATGACTGCAAGAGAAACCGCAATATGTCCCAGTTCCATCTGGTTAGCAAAACACAAATTCAGCGAAAAGCAACATACCTTACAGTAAGACCACTAGGTAGCCAAGCCCTTCCTTGTGCCAATTTGTACTGCAAAAAAATTGAACTCATTTTAAAACCATTTCTAACCTTCAAAGGATTTATCCTTTCTATTACTTGCAGTGCAAAAGTTCTCAAATACTAATAGAGAGTGCTTGGAAGTGTTTCTTCAACCTGTCACAAAACGGGATGATAAAAAAAGTGAGAGATTCCGAGCTCGGTCTAAGCACCTTGACGTCAAGTGAAATGTCTTCTTTCTCTCATCCGTCCAATTCAACGCACGGGTTCACTATGATTATTACAACAAGCTACGAATCTCCGAAGCAAAATGCTGTTTAACGTTGTCTGTGAAGCGCGTCCGTCAAAACTGTTTCACATCACACTAAAAAGGGAAGAGTTTGTGTAGGATCCGGCAGGAAATACTCAGGAATTTGTTACAGAAACCGACAACGGACGTCTGAGAAAAGAGAAGAAACACACCATTCCTTCCAGAAAAAAATATTATATCTTAATGTCACATTCAGTACTGCTGCTGCAGCAGGACTAATTGTCACTAGTCTATAAATGAGCTCACAGAATGCCAAATGTATAGTAAAAAAAACCCAACAGACAAGCGGCAGCAAGGGATAAACACAGTTATCAAATAACCACTTGCATATCGTGTATTGTAGTGCTGGCTCTGGATCCCGCCGAGATTGGATATTTCGAAATGGAGAATAGTTGCTTGTTTGAAATTTTGAGACCTTCAGAGAAAAAAACTTCTACCTGCTCTCCACAGACTTTACACTTCTGGGAGTTTCCACGACTACCAACGGAAGACTGAGAAAGCAAGAGTCAATATTAAAGATAAGCATAGCGGCAGCAGTAACTAAAATTTGAAAATCTGACTCAAAGACTTCAACGAGCATTAGATGGTGTTGTTTGCTATAAACATAAATTCCCTGAGACTGACTCTCAGTCATTTTAAGGTCTATCCTCTACAAGTGCGAAAGATAAAAATTGCTTACAAAAACACTGACACCCAATACAGCGTGATACAATGTAGATGCATGATGAATGAAAGCCATAACAAAGTTGCTGACGCACAATAGCGAATTTGTTCTTAAAGTCCCTTCTCATATGTGCGTTTTCGACGAGCCCTTGCCGTATTCTTGCTATCCCATGACGTTTCGTTTCTCGTATCTTATTTAAAAATTTATTACAATGCAAGTGGACCATACTGCTGATTCTCTACACGGTTCTATAACATAAAGTAACTGGGATTGTATTACTAGTAACCCCTAAGTGAAAAGCCCGCCAACCGCAAGGCGGATGGGTAGAACGACACAGTGCGGATCGGAGAGAAGTTCCTTGTCTAGGGAAACAATTCTAAGGGGGCAGCGACCTTACTGAGACCGTTCCGCACAATTGGCTTGTCTTCCCCCATGCTGGCCCTTAGTCCTTACAATACGGAGCTTTAGCAACGACGACAGCGACTGTAACGAACGTCACTTCAAAATCTAGCTTCTCCTTTTTGTAACTCTTTCGCGATTATTCCAATTTGTTTAACTTGGAAAATGATGGCAAACTGTCCCTGGACTAAATTACCATGAACGGCGTTAAAGTAAGGAAAAAGAATGAAAAATTTACCGTCATGCTCTCACGTTCTCGAGAGAACCTAAAATTTGGAAATTTTAAGTTACTGTTTTGAAGAGGGTGGTAAAGAAATGAACCAAAACGTAAAACGCACGTGCAGAGCGCCAATTGTGCATTCTAATTAAACCCATTGTTGTGTGGCGTTCGCGTTGCCGTTGCCGTTCTCGTTGCTAAAGCTCCCTAATGTTGAGGAACACGGAAGCAGCAATACGTGTGATATCTTCTCCCCACCCTAGCCTCCGCCCCCACCCCCATTACAATGTTTACAAACAAGGAATTGATGTTTAGCATATAGTGGAGAGAGGGGAGGATTCGTTAATAAGCACCTCGGCGCAAAGAGGTTGTTGTCGTTGAGGTGAAGAAAGGGAGTACACTAAACTTTAAAAGCTGCCAAATATCGCTATTTGGCTATGATTGTGGACTACAACATGTAAAACGTGACATTCAGGTCAGGAATGTCGGTGATGATGATGACGCTGACGATGATGATGATGATGATGATGATGATGATGACGACGACAACGATGATGATGATGACGATGAAGATGATGATGATGATATATTTGCTGCTGATGATGATGATGATAAAATATTATTTGCTACAATTGCTGAATTTCAAAATAAATGGAAAATAAACTATAAAATAAGGAGCTCACATTAATTGAAAGCCATCTTAAAGTACCTCATTTCCACTTGAAAGAAAAATTCAAATTAAAGTAATATGTCTTTAAACGCTGCTTAAATACAAACCTCGATAAGCCATCTCTTAAGACAATCATGGTGTACAGCTGCTACATCTCCCTTACACAGACAAGGAAATATCATGGGACCAGCATCAGTACGTTCACTGTCGTAACACACCCAACAGTCACGCCGAGGGGCATCTAAGTCTTTAAAGCAAAAAGAAATAAAGCATTCGTGAAAAACGTTTTTCTACATCGCATAGAACAAGGTTGAGGTTCACAAATGCAAAGTACTCCGACAGATTTACTTCAACAACTTTACTTTCTTCCAGTCAGAAACAACACCAAAATCATCGCCGGGTGGTATACCTGGAGAGAACTTGAGAGACATAGCTGGCTGGAAAGCCTGATTCAAGGCCCGGCAGCAGGCTCATGTGCAGAACAAAGCTAGATGGGGTAAGATTGTTACGGCCTTATGTGTAACAGAGACTGAGTAAAAAGGAGAGGAAATGGGAGGTAGCGTTTCCTCTGAGGCATCAGTTGAGGGTGGGGATCATTTACTCTCCTGTTCAGATGGAATCTCGAAATAAAGAAACACTTCAGTTTACGTTTGTTCAGCCGTAAAGAAACTCTTCAGTTTAACAAATTAGTTTTGTTCAGCCGTTGAAAAGTACACCATGAAGAAGACACAAACTCTCGCCTAGCTACAGCGCATTCAGCTAGGCTAAGCCAAGTGACTTTGCGCCTGAGGTAATACAAAGCTAAAAGATTTAAGCGCGCGCAACAATCGGGAAACGCCTTAGCGCTGGCTTAAAAAGTAACACGGACACGACATTTTCGAAATGACTCTTGTTGAAGGAAAAAAATCAATCCTTCATTCATTCACTAAAATAAAACGCGACAAAAACAAAACGCAACGCTTGCCAAGAGAAACAAAGCTTGCAAATTAAATCGATTGCTTAGTTCCTTTTCCCAGCTGGCTGAAAAACAGTTGAGAAACTTCTTAACCGTTCATTAAGTTTCAATTCATCGGATACATGAAATGTTGAACTTTGAAGTAGAAGTGCATCAGCTTGCGACTAAAGGTGAAAATTTCAAAAAACACCACATCAGACTACATTTGTAAAAGTGATAAGACAACTGTTACGGCTTCAAACGAGAGTTAATAGTTCCTTGTCAATGCTAAGCTGGTAAAACGCAAAAGAGGAAACAACGAAAACCCGGCCTAGACTTACCACCCTTTGAAACGCAATGAGGGCGGCTCAGAAAAACAACAACAACAATAACAATAACAACATCAACATCAACAAATAAAATATACGGAAGCTCCTGCTCCTCCTCCAAGGAAAGCATCGATCTATAGCATTTATACACTCGAACGGGAACACAGCATAAGTGCAAGGATATCAAAGCTGCATGCCATGAGCGAAAGCTTGACACAAGTTGACACAAAGTTCTGAGAAACACTGATTGATATGACCTGAACCTGCTAGCTGACGCGTTGGCACTTTCGATCTAGAATGATATCACGTTCATGCGACGAAACAGAACAATTACGTCATAATCAAGTTTAAATGGGAATTCTGCATAAACCAGTTTTCCTATGTGCTGGTTTCGGGAGTGTGCGAGGTCGGACGGAAACTAAACGATAAGTCACGGCAGGTTTTCCGCGCGTAGACACACTGCTGCTCTAAAGGTGACCTGCAATACTGCAACATCAAAAGAACCAAAACACAGAAAACCGACAGACTGGTCCGCTCAAAAATGCAAATATCAAACGTGGCTCGCTGTCTAATGATACACATCAGGGGCACCCAACGACAAGTTTCGGTAGATATCTGTTCGGTGGAGGGTAATTCGCCTTGCGCTTTCGGCGTCGATTAAAGAGTCCACTCGGATTTTCATGATTAAAACGTGGCCTAACAGATTCGAAATTGGGAAATCATAGCCCCTGAGGTTTTAGGAAAGGTCGTAATTACTGTTTTTTTGCAGTCAAAAACGTCAGTTAGCATTTTCGGAAAGAAAACAGTTCCCAAGAAAGTTCGTGGAAAGTTCTGATTTCAGCTTGCATTTTCTCAAAGGAAGATTTTGTTCCCTGACATTTTCGGGGAATTAAAATTTCAGCTAAGTAATCCGAACAGATGAACTTCTTATAGCTTATGAAAAAATCACTTTAAACAGACTTCAAACACCATAAGGCACTTAAAAATGCCTTTCTACAGCTTTTGGTTGATTTGGTTCGTTGGGTGCCCCTGACACATCACACAGCATAACATAATGTGACCTAATGTGACCTGTAACAACGAGGAAAGCTGTGCTAAATTCTACCCTGCAAAGTTACTTTACACAAACCTAAAACTACAGTACGCGAGCTAAACTATCGACCGCATCAAGAGCGGGAGTGCAGTTACACTGCGCAACGCGTTTGACAAAGTGTAAAAGCAAATTTACCCTGGAACCCGTGATGGCGGTTGCATCGTGCCCAAGCGACGAACCTATCAATGGAGGACTTTAGACTATTTGGACGTTCCATGGAGGACAAAAGTTTACGAAAAACCAGCCATCTACTTCGGTGTTGCGAACATGTGCTTGGAAATCTTTTAACTCGGTTTCGAGACTTCGCTGGTGCATTACGATAATGCTATTTTTGGCAGTTGCATTTCTGATATTCGATTAGTCTCTAGCGTGTATTATGACGTCAGTATAAACAAGTGGATGTGTTCGACTGAGACTGAGCCTTGACTAATGCACTCGGCCGATAACTGCGAGTCACGAAAGGAAAGCATGGTAATCGTTCTAACAATGAAAAAATGTGCTTCGGTCTCAAGATCTCATCACCAAACGATACGTAAGGGAATAGCAAACTCCACTGGCGATCATCCAGGAACAAGGAACACAGCATCCGGATAATGTTACACTCAGACGCGTTTCCCAATTTTCTTTGTTTAGTTCTTGCGCCTAAATTAATTAGCTCATAGCAGGATCGGTCTTCATTCTACTCAAAGTGCTCAAAACGGAGAGTTTGAGCAAGGCATCGCACAAGGCCGTCGCGCGTCGACCAATAGGGACTTTAAGCATCGACGACGGGAACGGCAACGGCGACGGAAAAACCGAGAAAATACTGGGGAGAGGACACGGCTGTGGAGTGAAATTGGAAGCAGTTAAGCAGCCGCCGAAGACGCCAACTTCTCTCGAAATATTCCTTCGCGTTCAGCCATTTTAATGATGATATGACCGATGTAGATTTTGTACTGTTGTACAAACTGAATACGTCAACAAATCAGTGCTGGAGAACGACAAGTGTTTATCGGAGATTAGATATCACATCTTTAGCCGAGGTAATGTAATAAAATAAAATAAAAATAAAAAAAACCACCAATATATTACCTAGAAGTAGCGACTAGATTAACATGAACTCAATTGAAATGTTCTGCATCGAAGGTCGGGATTTGCGAGAAACGCTTTAGCAGTACGAGCATGCATGTCAATTTCCATATCTTTACATCAAGGAATTTGAACTGAAAACTACGATATGATAGAGAATTTTGGACGTTAGTTTTAAGCAACACTGATGACTAGTTATTTTTCTCGGCCAGGTTTAGTGTAAATTAACAGCTCTAGTATGTCTTATTTCGAATGCGAAAAAGTAATGTTAGAGAGAACTGTCGATAAACAGTGTGAGACTCGCAAATCATTTCTAATTTCGGAGGCATCGGCGGTAGCTTTTTGTTTTGAAACAGCCGACTGATGAAATTTTTTAAGCTTATAGTTTGGGGAAGAAAATCAGGCAACAACTTAATGATTCAATTCCTTGGTATCTTAAGGCATCAATCCATATTAAAATTATCAATTTGGGGGCAAAAATAGAGCTAAAATATGTGACATGCTACTCACGTTTTCACTCAACGCCAAACTAAGCTTTCTCACGTCGGGCCCCGAAGCAGAACGTCAAAATATTTCGCGCCAGACATGCGCAATGCGACATTTGGGTTTTCCCTCACAGTCTCACGTCCCCGTTGCCGTTCCCGTTGTCGATGCTTAAAGTCCCTAATATTTAAAGCAACACTTTCGAAAGAACCTATCAACCCTATTCACTACAATATGCTGTACAGTAGTGAGAATGAATATACGAAAATCATGTATTTGAGTATTGTTTGCATTATTTTTAAAACAAAGGTCGCAACAATGTTGATACTGCGGATATCCTAAAGTGAGATTATATTTGATGCGATCTAGTGAGCGATATCAAAAGGTCAGCAAGGAAATCGTCAAGAATATTAACCCATTGACTACCGCAGGTTTTTACATTTTCGGAGTGATTTTCCACCTATAAACGATGAATAGCAATTCGTGACTCTTTATTTGAACTACCAGGGAAAAGTGGTGCTGTCCTAAGCCACTGGAGGCTCAAGGTTTCTGAAAACGTCATTTTGACGTAGCTATTTTTTATCCGTGAAGCGACAACAATGGCCCAAGTTCGGTTTGCTTGCGATTTCTGCTAAATTTACAGCCATTTTTCATCTTTAGCGGCTGCCTGATGAGCATCATTAAGCGTGACGGTAGCTAAGAGTCCACTTTCTCAAAGAATCGAGCAAGGTGATGTACTTTGTTGTTGAATTTGGCTTGTTACTTGACGAACTGGGAATTTGGCCGGTCGAACACTTAGTACCTTTGGGACTCGACTATTGATGAATTTCTCGACCTACCGCCACATATTTTGGAATTTCTGTGTACTGAAGATGACCACGAGCAGGAAATTTTGGCGGTAGGTCGGAGTGGCTGTAGACTTAGTTTATATGTGAAAGAATTGGGGGAAGGAACGGGCGCTGTCAAAAATTCTCGTTAGTTCCCAGCATGCAATGCGCTCAAGATGTTGAAAATGTCGGGAAGGCCCGAATGCAGTGGAACAAAAGGCTGTATCTACGCTCGGGAGAAGAATATGAACAAAAAAAGTCATTTCTAAGCTAGAAAAAGGACTGAATTTCGTTATGATGGTTGAATTTTGGTTTTTCGACGATGATTTCCCTAAAAAACATGAAGGCAAAAAGGGGCATTTTTGTTGTTTCTCTTTGACGTTAAAAACGGCCAGTTTCGTTCTTGTCCAAACTCAAAAGGCCATATTTGGCAAAAATCGCTACGTTTCTTGCATTTATTGGATATCCAAATTTAAAGGGCATTCCATTTCGTGCTCACAACTAACAGTTAAGGCAATATTCGTGCGATTGAGAAAGTTGCAATGTTTTGAAGCACGGGAGTTTTTTACGGCCGGTTTTGGCCGGCACGGGTGCCAATGGGTTACATTAAATGTTTTTCAACTCTGTTTTAAGTTTCAGGAAATTTTCAAATCTGTAAACTGCATCACCTGGAAGGGAGAAGGATAAATTACGTCAATTTCCTTCAAACACGGAAAAATCCTTTGGGTGGCATTAACGAGGATCGAATGACAAAAGTGATATGTCTAGTCGTCATCACCTCTTTGGCAATCCTGATTTCGTTTCCTTTCTTCTGGTGCAGAGAGCACGACAAGCACTGATAAGCCTTTGAACTTTCCTGCAGAACCTTTTTCACGACGATATCACGTGCAGCACATGCACAATTGTGGCCTGATGTACGCCCTTATATAAATATAGTTCCAGTAAAATTTGGTTCACAACTGAACTATTGGCTATAGATTGGCCTGGGAAGCCCTAAGGCCCGTGTCTTCCACTCATGAACAGAGCACAGCAACTTACAATCATACATTGCATTAATTTTGCTCAGTCGTGTCAAAACATATAGCTGCAGTAGCGACAAGCAAAACTGCTTATACAGTGAGTTTTTAGAAGTACCTGATTTCCATTTAGTCAGTTCACAACGTCACAAAGCGGGTAATTGTCACGCAAATCAACATGACTTTGTCGAGATTTTTGTCCATGCGCGCGCCATTTATCATCGCAAAATGTTGAAAATAGTATGGCTGACGAAAAATTCAAAGGTTGAAACCAACAACCAACGGTGTAATCTTCACAAAATTAACTGGCTTTTTGTCTTTTGAGATAATCACAGAAACTCGCTCTGAAAATTAGTATAAATCAAAAGGTTCAGTGATTTTGTTAAAATCGCTGTGTTGAGTCCTAGGACTCATCTCATGAAAAATCATGAGTCCCACTAAAGAGTCCAGAACCAGTGAGTCCCAATCCGAAAACCAATGAGTCCTATATTAAAGATGCCTGAGCCTTCGATACACAACTTTGACGATCACAAACAATCTTTAATAGACAATACGTATGATAAAAAAAAAACTTTCCATCAAACTTCTACACTTCGCAATAGCCGTCCTTCTGAAGGGGGTACAGTAATTTTACGTTCTTTATACCTCTGTTAGTATTTTTGTGGAACGAAAAAAAGCCATATAACGGAAACGACCATGGAACGAACGACCGTAAAGCGTTTAATCTGGAGTCAATTTTTTAAATAGCAAAATGCCGTATTACAGCATACCGAAATTAAAAGACAGTCTTTCTGTTTTGAAGAACAATAAAAGACTAAGTGAAAAATGTTCTTAAAACATAACTTAAATTTAACCCTTGTTTACGGGGTCGATAAGAGCAGGTGTGGTAACACTGGCAGCAACACTGGCAGCAACACTGTCACTCCCGGGATTGCTGGAAACAGTTGGAACATCTTTTGATCGATTGATTGATCTTTGCGTCTGCAGGACGCATGGCGTGATTTATTTTGCGTCTTTGTGGATTTTTATGCGTCAGGGACGCAGGACGCTGAGGTAACAAAATCACTGTTAGGTTGCTTGACAAAGGTGGCGGCAAACGAATGTACATGTAAGTACGCGATGTTAAACAATTGTCAATTTATTTTCCAACTAAGAAAAATCTGGTCAATTAAAAGCGCAATCAAATTTTCCATGGCTATTTTCCCCTGAACGACTGGACTGCAACTAAAACGGCAAAAGTTGTCAAAGAGAATGGAAAACTTCCACATGTATCGTTATAGTCTCTTCTCCTTCTTACCTCCACTAGTTTCATCAGCCGGAATGGCATCATAACGATTATGCTGGTGTGAGCTATCTACCAAACGCCTTCTTTCCTGTAAAGGGAAAACGAAAACAAAATGAGGGGAAAATGTTGGAAAACAAACGAAAATGAAAAGTTAAATATCAAACTAAAAGACAGAAAATAAACGAAAAACCAAGTTAATATACACATAGGAACCATTTACACCTTGGCTTTATCTCAATTCGCCAGTTGTGTCTACTTTGAAAGTTGCTACATGTATAAGCAATAAATGCCTACGTACCTCATCTTCCTCGCGAACTAGAAGTCGCTTGGGATTTAAGATCCACAACTGGCTTGGGCTGCGAAAAATAAAGAAGGAGAAAAATGTATGATTTAAAACGGAGCAGACTTCACACATAAGCCATAAACTGAACACATGAGAGGCCAAAGATGCAATGAGATTCGTTTTCATTCGAATGTTAATACACTGTACTAACACACTCACCTTTTCCAGTTCCAGAGACAGCAGGTGAACCAGAGAGCCACGCCTAGTTCAAACACTCTAAACACGACCTCAAAAACGTTCCTACCCTCGACTGGTAATCTGCAAGAGAAGACAAAACCAACTCAGCCAAAAAAAAAAGGTACCTCAAGCGCTCTCTTTTTCATCTGACAGAAAATGGAAATGTTCTACCGTGTAGACAAAGAATTCATGATAACTTTGACAATGGCGATGGCAATGGCGATGGCGATGACGACGACAACGACAACGATGATGATGATGATGAGACAAAGATACATTTACATGGCGAGTAATGATATGTCAAATGAAGACACAAAACTACAAGCGTTTCCGTGTGGTTTCCGAGCAAAGAAAGACTTCAGAAGTTTTGGCCGCGTGCTCTCGCCCCATTTTCGCGCGGGCAAAACATCGAAAAATCCCTTTGCTCGGTCTATCTCTGCTAGGAAACAACACGGAAACGCTTGCTATGCAGGCTACATGCAACACTTCTGCTACAAATTTCTATGACACTTTCAGCTAGCAGGCCTTCCTACCAAAGCGAAATGAAACACTAAGGTGAACAAGAGACATAAAATGTAAATTTTTAAAAGCCTTTTATTAAGCAATTACCGGTAATCCTTTGAATGAAAATAATGGATCTACAATATTGTATGCTAACCTCCGTTTCCACTTTTCTCCCATGATATCACCAAGAAGAAATAGTGAAGTGAGAAGCTGCAAGGCACAACATAGAATAAGAGAAGAGCCAACAACAGGTCAAGTAAATTACATGTACATGAAACTTGAAACAACATTAAGGGTACATATTTGTGCAACTGTACATGTAAATATACATGAACATATGGTTGCCTTAATGACAATATTAAATGTGGCTTCCACCTGAATAAGCGCTGACTTCACCATCTGGTGTCTTGAAAGTTTACTAAAGTGAGAACCAGCAAATTATGGACAAGCTAATTATTAGGCCTCACAAATTGGTTTAATGAAGACCCACAACCCATACAAACTAAACTAAAGTGTAGCAATTTGGATGTAATTAAATGAACCTTTAAGGGGCATCTGACATCTGAAACATGCCCTTTTCGACAAAATGAAAGACATGGGCTACTGAAAAAATCAGCATTGTAAAATAGCTAGAATCCAGTACAGCAGATTCAGCTGTGATGTATTCCAAGCTATAGCGTTAGAGAGTTTAACTAAGAACATGGCATACAAAAAACAGGTTCCCTGAATGCCATTCTCAAAAGCAACCTAGCAGCAGCTCTTGTCCTCATGTTGGACAGGGGACTAAAGCAGAGGTAACTGGCAGGAACAGTTGGAATCTCTAACGAAAAGACAAATTATAGCATTAACTTGACATGCAGGAGCTCCTCGCAGAAATAAAGTGAAAACCATACAAAAACGAGTACAACTTATAGGACAATATTATTTTCTTTAGCTTTCGTCTAATAATTATGAATAACAGCAAAAGAAAAGGGTCACAAGTTCAGACATCTTCCTCTACCCCTCTTCTTCCTCTATGCCTCAAAGAAATTACTGCATGCATGCATGCTAAGACCTCAACATTTTTCCACAAACCTGCAAGGATGCCTGTGAGAAAAGGCCAAACCTTGACATGGTAGCCTGCACAACATCAACAGTTGAAGACTGTGAATCTCTGGTGATAAATGCACCACGGACCTGAACAATACAGAAAAATCACTGAAACACTGATTTCATTAAAAGATTAACAAAAATTAATGTTCTAAATACTTAATAATAATAATAGACTGAAATACAGAGAGACTAGTACACTGCATCCATAAATATGGAGGAAATAAAACATTAAACTATATGTAGGTGATACCTTGTAAAATAGCTCCACACCATATATGAGGAAGAAGGCAAGCACCAGAAACATCAGAGCAACAAAGAACCCAATGAAAATATTGTATAGATATACCTTCAAAACAAAGAAAGATTACATGTACATGTACGTTGAACATATTTTTGTTGTTTTCAGGAATTTCACATGGCTTGACAAATCAAAATTGATAGACATTGTTATTAACTACTGTAATTAAGTCTCTTCTATTAGTTAACCCTTTTTAGTCTTTGGTCCATGAAGTGAAATACATGAGGGACTTTTAGATTCAAAGGAATTAAATTATAACAATAATCTTTTGAAAACTCTCTAACTAGTGCCTTCACATTTAGCTGTGTCACCCCTGTCAATAAACACAAAAGAACTGTGAGTGGACAGCTGGAGTTGTCAATTTCTACACTCAAGCAGTTCATAATACTTGAACAATACTCTCATTTGCCAGACAAACTAACCTTTGTTTTATCATCTGTAACTTCTGTTGTGATCAGGTGCACTACAAAGATGACA
Source organism: Pachyseris speciosa (assembly GCA_016490735.1). NCBI lineage: Eukaryota > Metazoa > Cnidaria > Anthozoa > Scleractinia > Pachyseridae > Pachyseris > Pachyseris speciosa. The sequence goes on from JAEMWC010000697.1 coordinate 268,698, forward strand.
TACACCAGTGCATTGAATATGATACACCCCAGTGTAGATTTGCTGAGGAAGCATGGCTGGTCTAGTCGTAAGCCAGCTACATGAAATGTCTGTAATCAAAAACAGTGCTCGTTAAAATTGTTGTTGTTGTTGTTGTTTTTTGTCTTTTGGTGACGACTGCTGTTTTAACATTACATTATTTCAATTCCCAGAGGTCTAGTTTGGGACACGGACATGGCCACTGCTTCTTTGTTCTGGGACACCAACATGGTCGCCCACTCTATACAGTAAATACAATGTATAAATTATTTTCCAAAGGACTATAACATGACTCTTTACTAGATTATTGTAAACACTTGAAACATGCTTAGAGCGCATTTCAATTGAGTGTCGTAAAACCGAAACCAAAGCAATCACTCCAGCCAATCACAACAGAAGTAAGCAGTGCAATGAGCCAATCAGAATACGAAGCAATTACATGTAGCCGGCGTAAAGCGCAGGAAAATATGCACGTGCAAGTCACAATAATGTTGGTTTTGGTTTTGCTTCTCATTGGTTGGGAAAATGGCGAGTTTTCTTGGCCAATCACAGTGCGAAGCAATGCAAAACCAAAGTAAAACCAGAATTACTTTCGACACTCAATTGAAAACCGCTCTATTAAAAGATTACTAATAAATGCCACCACTGCATTAATTATGCTGAGTCTCTTACAACTGCATCCTAACAGCAGCTCTTCAAGAGGTTCACATTTTACTGTCCTGAGACTCACCTCTGCCCAGAAACAAATAATGATTGAAAAACCAGAAATAATGACTGGGTAATAGGCATTGAACAGATTCACCCCCAAACTGTCTGGCAAATACCGCTGAGGAAGACAAAAACAAAGTTTCAGAGTTTTGAACATTAGACGTATGAAATTAAGGGAGTTGGCAAACAGGTTGTCATGCATGCATCACTTAAAAGCTCAAATTTTTTTATTAGCTTCGCCAGAGACCTGGCAGGAACATTACAACAACTTGCACCAATTACTGTAGGCCCGTAACTGCAAATCCCTCCCCCATAACCACATTCTAGGTAGGCCACCACACCAGGGACTACACCCCCTACTCTTTTCCAACAGTGTGTGGGTTCTTTAACTTCCCACAGATTAAAAACACTGAGACAGGGCCTGTGGTTTTTCATACTTATCCAAGAATAGTAGAAAGTCTAACCATTTGTAGATGGCATTACAAAAGCAGCACTTTATCCTCAATTATTTTAAAGACCCTTAGTGTTGATCCGGCCAGGGTTTGAACCCTGCACCTAATCCGCTTAATAGTCCGGTGCTCTACCAACTGAGCTAACCGGTTGGCAAGCACTACGGTATTTACTTAGAAAGTAAAATTCTAAGCAACATCTTAAGTCTAACAAGAATGCTGCAAGTATGTAGTTGTCGTTATTGCTGTTGTTGCAGCAGCTGTGGTTGCACATGTAAGTTGTTTACAATGCATATTCCTACTTGCACACCTTCAGGGCTGTCATAAGGACTTAATAACTTCTAAAACCCATCACAGGATAAAGGTATAGCATGTGTATGCTCTGTATATGTATCATAATTATGTTATTGCTGACAATGCCCTGTTGAAAAACCTCAAAGGATCTTTGAGGATCTTTAAAGATCTTCAAAGACCTGCTAAAGATCCTCAAAGACTAGGATCTTTTACAGATCTTTGAAGGATCTGTGAAACATCTTCAAAGATCTTCAGTTGCTAAAACTACTTGCTAAGATCCTTGAGGACATGTTGTGGATCTTGCGAGGATCTTGCAAAGATCCTAGTGAAAATAAGCATAAGGATCTTGGCAAAGATCCTTAAAGATCCTTTGAGGATCTTTCAAAGATCATTTAAGGATCCTTATGATGATCTTGAAAACATCTTTATCAGGATCCTTGAAGATCCTCAAGGTTTTTGTGGGGATCCTTCAAGGATCTTAAAAAGATCCTTAAAGTGATCTTGAAAAGATCTTTATCAGGATCTTTGAAGACCCTCAAGGTTTCTGTGAGGATCTTCCAAGGATCTTTAAAGTGATCTTGAAAAGATCTTTAACAGGATCCTAAAAGATCCTATGAAGATCTTTCAAGGACCCTCATAGGATCTTTGATAGGATCTTTGCCAAGATCCCTAAACTTGCAAGAGCGATCTTTGAAAGGATCCTTACAGGACCCTTAAAAGATTTTGAAAGGTCCTTACAGTCAATGCAATTTGCAAAGATCTCTGGTGGACCACTTGATCAAGATCCTCAAGCATTTGATGCTCAAGGACCTTTAAAGAATTAAAAGGATACTTAGAGGTCAGATTTCAGTTGTAAATTTGATCTATGTAGAAAGATTTGTCACGATCCACTGGGAAGATTTTGAAAGGAACTTTCCTTTCATATAATTAAAGTGTTTGCAAGTAAATCGGATTGATACTTCTTCAAGAATTTAATTTTAATTTTCTGTAAGGCCTAATATTTAGTCTTGTCAAGTACAATTGAAAAATGTTAAAATGAAACTATATAGTTCACAGCTGTAGTTGATTCAGCTTTAATAACTTTACATTGCATTGAATTGAAAGATGCTTTCCATGAAAACAAATGAAGAAGAAAACAGTTTACCTTGTTTGATTGACTTATGCATGCATGAAGCAGCCTGTTTTCGAATTTTGAAGAACTACGTTTTAAATCATGACAAGACAAAACTTTAAATTTTGTTCCAAGTCACTAAAGATGCAGTCGAATGATTGCTGGCCCTCTTGAAAATACGAGCAGCCATCTTGGATTCCAGGGGAGACTGGGAATGAATGAGCCATTTTTGGGTCAGCAGCTACACTAGTGCAGGCTCAAAGAAAAACCGTTTGGGTGGATTTGAACATTGTTTCAAGTGTTTTCTTTTGGATTAATTGGTTTCTTTTAAGCTTGAAATGTTTATTCAAGAAGGAAGATGTAGATCACTAACCTTTTGAAACAGGTAAGCCTTAGTTTAACCCAAATTATATGCATTTTGGTGAAAGATTGGCCTAGGAATTTGGTTCTGCATGACGTACATATTTATAGGTCAACCATGTGCTTTCTTCAAGCTAAATTTGAGGCTGTAAGCTGCTGTTAGACTGCCCTTATTGCTTATTTAAGACTCTGAAGCCTCTTCATGGAATAATTTCAAATTTTTAAGCACTTTTTGAGTCGTACTGGCACTCTTAGATGCGTTCCATGGTGATTGACTCACTCAGTGCGTCTTGTTTGAATGCACGTGATCTTGATTTGCAACTGAATGATCATGAAGTTGAAGATTAGTATTTTAAGAGTAGAACTGTTGCCTTAGAGGACAAAATTAATACAGTGAACTTTCTAAGAAGACTGATTTAAAAGTAAACCACACACGTTTTGTTTTGATGTAGATGTTCAACTCAGCTGTGGGGACTCAGGACTGCAACTTCACAGTCAAGTTATTTTAGAATGCTCCTCAATAAGCTACGTTTTCTAAGCAATGTGTGAGCACATTGCTTTGTAATTTCTTCTCAATCATGATGTCTTGTAGTAGCCAGTATAAAGTGAACGCTTAGAAATATCATTTAAAGGTCCTTTTGATCTTGACTTATTGGATAGTCCAGTGAAATTATTTGACAAAATAATTTATACTCCTTTTTCAGTAAATGAGATAAACATATTTCTTCTCCTAGTTTATGTTGTGAAAATCAAATTACCAACAAGCATTGTGGAATGTTTCTTCCAAGATATTTTTTCTTTAGATTTACTTTTTGATGAAGATGTTATAATTATCATGAGTTTGTTGATGTTGTTATCATCAAGGCTGTTCTTAAAGAACAATTTATTAATTGCAAGGAGCTCAGTGGCTCTCAACTGTGAAATCTGGGGTGCCCAGCACGTTTTATGCTAAAATGCCTGATCTGCTCATTGCCTGAAAACAAACCCAGTAGCCTGACCCTGTATAATTAGCATTGTCATCAATAATTATTATAATGAAAAGAAGTTCCAGTTCCAGTTCCAGTTTCTGTGTTTGTTACAGTACCGCTCAAAAGTAAGTTACCAGTCGCGTCGCATTTCCTGCGCTACATGAATCGCGTCGTGCGCTATGCAGTTCGCATCGCGCGAGAGTCACTAAAGCGGAAATTTTTGGCATAAACTTCGGATGATTCAATTAAATTTGCATAACACTTTCCAAATGCAGCTATTGTTCTGCCGAATTTGAGTCGTTCATACGTGTAGTTCACTTCTGTGTAAATAAATATAGCATCACTGAGTTCATTACAAATCAAAAACTTGTAAAGAAAAAAACCGACAAATGATCAATTGCGAATGATAAGCATAATTCGTTACTCCCGCTAGTGCTGAATTTAGTTGAATTTTTATTGGTTCTGTCATCGATACGTTTAAATGGTCGTGTTTCTAAATTCGTTGAGGACATAATCAAGAGCTAGTTCGGCACAAGCAAATGGCTAATGACCGGCCGGGTTTTGCTTTCGGATCGCAAATTTGCATAAAACCGCAAAAACTGCTGTCTGTGTAATTTGAAACCTTTCCACTCAACATGACCGAAAAGTTCATGAGAAGCCAAGGTATAGAACCCGAAACAGAATGGAGTTTATTTATTTCCTTCTTTGTGCACGAAAAATTTTATCATGTAGAAACCTGAAGTTCATTCTGGCAACGGTGAAGACGCATACGTTTGGGTAGTTGTATATGTAATGTTTTTTTATTCGACACGCCGGCACTCAATCGAATCTTTTCTACTTCGAAAGATTGGAACACATTTTCCCGGCCATATCTTTGTAAACTTGTGCAGCTTTTAATCCAGTAGAGTTTGTCCGTGGAAAAAAGATTTGTCGAAGAGTAGTTCGGAAGCCTCGCACGTGCTCCGCTTAGTTACGCCGGTTGAAGTTCAATGAGCTTATCTACGGCTCGATCTGTTTTTAATTTGCCGCTTCAAACTCCGTGCCAACTCGCCAACATTTTCAATTTTTTAACGGCTAGTTTTTAAGAATCAGATGAATAGAAAGCTAACAAAAAGTATCAAGCATCAGCCATGGCTTATGGATGAGCCGAAAAATTGACTGTTTGATGTACAGTATAGGAAGAAGCTCGTGTCCAAGGGAAGCGAATTGAATGCGGTGCTCACGGCAGTAGAATTCCTCGGAATGTCTCCACTTTGAAAGACAGAAAATCATGTTCATGTACATCATATGGTGTATGTAGGTTTTTTAAAGTTATTAATATGTCAATCTCAGTCTATCAAAGTTTCGAAGAGAAAACAGTTTGACACGGAATTTGCAAGCATAGCACACACTGCCCTTCTCCGGCGATGATTGATTGATTTTTTTTTAATACGCATAATTCATTTCTTCTTAGTGGGCTTTTGCGAACACTAGAAATTGACTATTGAAAACGACTATTGTTGCTTTACAATGGGCATATTAAATGGTGAGAGAACTTCAGGTCAATATACTTACAGTTTCCAGGACATCGCGCCTTTGCGTAGCGCAGGATGCGATTCGTGTAGCACGCAACACGATTCGCGTCGCGCGCTAGGGTGGTAACTTACTTTTGAGCAGTACTGTATTAAACAGTGTAACACAACAGTTTTGTATTAGATCTTATTACTCGGGCTGCCCGTGTCTCACGCGGTGCCCGGGTCTAAAACTACCGATGGTTCTTCTTTTTCGTCGTCGAGTATCATCCACAAAGCTCACTTCCGGCATTTCTGCGCAAGCGCTAACTATTTTTAACACAGTGATGCCTGTTGTGACGTATGGGAAAATGTCGATTCACCTTGTGTCTTTTGAAGTCTGAACAAACAATATGTTAAGAGAAGTGTCTATGCGAATGTTTGCAAGTTCAACGGCGAGAAGAAAGCTTTTAACATGAGTAAACTTAACTCCTGATGGACTGCCGTGTTTCCTCGTGTCTGCTTCAGTACACTGCGAGTAGTCTCTAATTTTGGCGATGGATTGTGGGGCGGGCGAAAGACACATGCGCGCGCAAAGTTGCGAGGAGACGCGACGCGAGGGGAGCGCCAAAAATTAGAGACTACAGATAAAGGGAGTTTGACCTTTCACGGCCGAGTGATGCGGAAGTGTAAATCTCACATCAACAGCAAGAATGATGCCTGTAGTCATGTCTTGGAAAACGTCGATTCACCTTGTGTCTTTGAAGTCTGAACAACTAATATGTTAAGAGAAGTGTCTATACGAATGTTTGCAAGTTCAACAGCGAGAAGAAAGCTTTTAACATGACCAAAATTTAACTCCAGATGGACTGCCGTGTTCCCGTATCCGCTCCATTGAGATGTACATTTTGTTGAATAACTCAAGTACGGGATATCACACACCCCTGAGACTTTGACAGGTAGTTTATTTACTATTTTCCCACAATATCTCAATTTCTGGACTTTAATTTTGGAATGATAAGCGATTAGTTTTACAAATGTAACTGCCCAGAAACATTCCTTTCTTGTGTTTCAAATGACCCTGGATTGACGTATTTGTAAACAGTTTTCACTCTGCTAATTAATTTTCTACTCACATTTCACCGAGACTCCATTAACGTTTATGTGAAAAAATCCTACATCGTTCGATAAGCGTTTCCTTTCTCAAACAATTATCCATGGAAGCGAAAACAAGTGTGCTTAGTTTTTTTTTTTGGAATCAATACACTATTTTTATCACCTTGCATAACGATAAACCTCTGTGGCCTAAAGGTCATTGTTCCTGTCTGTGACGCAGCTAACCCAGGTTCTATGTCTTTTAGTGGTATATATCACGGGCTTTATTTTTTCTGTTTTTCTTTTTCTTGTTCTTTTAGAAATATTTTTTACAAGTGTTATAATTATTGTTCTCAATGGTTGAGCTGTATTTTAGAGGAATATATGTTGATAGGGGTCTAAAGAAATAGACTCCAACACAAGCTAAACACAATGCGTCCGATGTAAGAAAGACAGACTTCCCTCTATTCTTTTGTTTAGCGCTAAGTTAGGGATACAATACTGTTTTTTGCAAGCCCGAGTTTAGGCTAATTGTAGCCTCTTGTTCTTATATTACGGTAACCTGCATTACACAGCAGCATGCCACATACATTGTACCATTCCAACCTAGCAAAGATTTTGTCAATTTCAAGATGGCTAAATCCCTTCACCTGTCTCCAACAGATTTTGATTTGATGGGACAGTTGGAATGGATTAAATCTTTAACAAGATTTTTGTTTATCCTATTCCATTGTTTTCCCTCTTACAATGTACTAACAATATAGATGTAGCAGGCATTTCTATAGGTTTTTAATGTTTGTAGGGTTAGGTTTTTTTCACTCAGTTTTTGGCTACATGCAATTCAACAAAGAACACAATTAAAGCAAGCTTTGCCATCTTCCCTTCCCCCTGTTTGCTACAGATGTACAGTACATGTATCTCTTAACCAAAAACAGTGAAAAAGCAGAAACATTTCCCACACCAAAAACAAACGGAAAATGCTTGTCAGCAATGGTATGGAGTGCAGCACTGTAACCATTTGAAAAAATTGTAATTTCTCACTGAATGACAAATGGCCTGAATAGGATTATAATTATTTTTTAAAAGCAGGAATTTTTTATCAAGTGCTCTGTTACAATACATGTATGTTATGCTCTGTACAATATGCATAATTATGTTACAATGGCTTTCTTTAAATTAAATTTTTATTGTATATTTAATACTTATAACAAACTTTAATAAATAGGGTGGTATTTTGCATGTGAAGTGACTTTTACTAAAAATTAGCCACTGACGGTCTCTGGAAGATCTTTTAAGAGTATCATTAAAGATCTCTGGGAGGATTCTTGAGGATCTGCACAGTCTTCTTTGCAAGATCTTGGAGAGATCTTCAAAGATCCTTGAGAACCGTAATAGTATACTTACTTGAAGATCGTTGACAGCATTTTGCAAGAAATTGAAGGATCCTTGAAGATCTTAAGCAAGATTCTGGGAGGATTTTCACAAGATCTTCGTGGGGGGGGGGGGGGGGGGGGATTCTTGAGGATCTTCACAAGATCTTGCTAAGATCTTGAAAGATCCTTGAAGATCATTTAAGGATCCTCGAGGATCTTGGCAAGAAAATGAAGGATTTAGGAGGATCCTTGAGGATCTTTGCAAGATCTTGGGAGGATCCTAGAGGATCTTCACAAAATCTTTAAAGATCTTTAAAGATCCTTGAAGATCCTCAAGGATCTTGGCAAGAAAATGAAGGATCCTTGAGGATCTTTGCAAAGATTTCTGAAGATCTTTATTAAGATCCTCATGAAGATCCTCATGCATATCTTTAAGGATCATTGAAGATCTTCAAAAGATTTTCACCAGGGTGGACCACAAAATGTAATGAGTTTGACTTTTAATTATTGACAGCTCTGCACCTTCTATGATGTAGCATTAAACAACACTTGTGACTGTGACAATAGGCCATTTCTGAATTACGTTTGGCCTCTTTTTCAAAGTGAGTCCTGGTACTCATCTTTTCATATGAAAATTAGTTTCCATTCACATGCAAATGTAACTCATTTTCATATGAATGGAAACTAATTTCATATGAAAAGATGAGCACCAGGGCTCGCTTTGAAAAAGAGGCCAAAGGTAATTCGGAAATGGCCTATTTCTTAAATGGCTCACCTGGATAGAATAATATACGCCTCTTGTACCACATGCTATTGTCATGCACAAGTAAAGAGTCTTTTGCACTGTCAGTCTACAAGCTTTCGCTAAGCTTGGCCTCTTCAACTTCCGAAATTCTGATCTGACACAGAGAATCTGAAAACAATTTACACTGTAATTAGTACATCAAAATAATTAAAATACAAGGATGTGTTTATCTGTGCAAGATCAATGTCTTCATATAAATGTATTCATTTGATGTAAACTTGTACAAGTATAATTGATCTGCTGACAGTTAAAAACATAAAGCCAGATTAAGTTTTAAAAGATCTAAGTTACACTTGCACCTGTGTGGGAATTAATGCTTGATGAAAAAATTTATAAATTTCAGTTTGGTGAACATTAAAGGTGTCCAATAATAATAATAACAATAACAACAATAAGGGCTAATTTTGCAAAAAAAAAGAAACAATTTTTCCCCTGTCAATATATTATTTTGGAGGAAGCGAGGTGCTTATAATACAGATACAATAAAATCCCACGCCTGTTTATCTAGACTTGCAAATTAATGGGGAGCTTAATTAACAGAGCTGTGTGCTTGGAGTATGGACTTAACTTGGAATAATTATTTTGGGATTCTGAGGGAAAAATAAGCACTTGCTCTCTATGGTTATCTGGTTATCTGGTTATCAATTAGAATCAATCCACTTTAAACATACCAATTGAACTAAGGATACTGCACACACAAAGAAGAAGACCGTGCCAAAACCCACAAAATATCCTACATTTGTGTCGCTGCAGGCACCTCCACTGTACTTGACCTAAAAAGATATTCCATGAGGTAAAAATACTGACCAAAAATTACATGTACACCAGTGCAAGCTGTCATAAATTTAAGTTTAAATCAATGCTGGGTTATTTAAAGAATAGTCGTATTAACTACATGTATGTGCATGTTAGTTGTATGACTGTAGCTCAAGGTAAGCAAGAAAACAAAGAAATATCATCCCCCGATTCTACAATAGGTACAGTACTATATGCTGTATAGTGCTATGATTTCAAAATGTTTACTCATGGTTGTTAAATTGAATGAATCTATGTCACAACTGTGTGTGCATGCAAATCTCTGGACATGTTATAAAGAAAAAATGTAAAAAGAATTTTAAAAATATGTGATTCAATCCATATTTGAAATTAGTTGAACACGAAAGCAAAATTTGGGATTATACATGTACAATGTAGCATTGTCAAATTTTATTCAAGTGACTTCCAATGTAAAAGCAATGCATGTACCTTTAAGGGCCAACCATTTTCCTGCGACAACAGAAATCAAACTTCCATTTTTGTTTTCTGTTTTCATACTAGATTGAAAAATGGAATTCGAGCTTCTATTTCCATTTTCGGTTTTCCTACTAAATTGAAAAACAGGAAATCGAACTTCTATTTTCATTTTCCGTCTATGACTACTACATTGAAAAACAGAATTCGAACTTCTATTTTCATTTTTTTGTTTTCCTACTACACTGAAAAACGGAATTCGAACTTGTATTTCGTTTTTCACTTTTGGTTTTTGTAAGACATTGAAAAACAGAATGTCGTTTTTCTTCTCCATGTTTTTGTTATTTCCATAGTTTTACCTGAACCAGAAGAATGTTGGCACTTCCTGTCCCTAACAAAAAGGCCTGGAAAACACAGATGATGTTTTGGTGGGAATAACAAACAAAATGGCTGCCTTAGAAAAGATTCTAGATGAAGACTTTCTGACACTCTTTGGGGCTTCTGATATTTCGTGCGGTCGCGGAGCCGTGAAATTCAGGTAAATCCCACAAAATTCTCCCCCCAAAAAAACCACAAAATACCACAAAAAATATATCCGCCAGAAATATTACCAAATATATATCAATGAAACATATTTCTTACTTATCTTGGCTATTAGACCTGTTTTATTCACCACAAATGCCCAAATTTATCTTGAAACTTTGTCACTGCAACGAGTAAACAACATCCCAAAACTACCAGGCGTTCTTAGATGAACTTTGCGAAAAACTGGGCTCTAGCCATAATGTTAACCGCTTAAGCATTTGCTCATTTCCCAAGCAAATTGTTGTTGAAAAAGCAAATGATTATCTCTGTTAAAAAGAAATGTTAAACAATGCTGGTCATATTGACACAAAATTGATTGTTTTTAGCAAAATTTGCCAAAACAATACCAACAAAATTGGCTGTTTTTGTGTTTATTGGCAGAAAGCCAGTTTGCATTATGTCATCATGTTGTTAGTCAGTAAGATAGTCCGTAACTTCCGAAGACTTCCGGATCCCGAAGTGAGAACGACAGAAAGTGAGTTCACAAGCAATCAAAGTTTATTGGAGTCAGTTTACCAACTCTTTGTTGCACGTGAACCCCTTCGTGTCCGTAAGTTGCCGAAACCCGAAGTGAGAATGACGGAACACAAAATGAACATCCAAAGTTTACTCGAGTAATTTTACATCCTCTTACGTGTGATCTGGATTTTGCTGCAGTTGTAAGTAAACAGTATTTTCTCCTTGTCTTTCACTTCTGATCAGGCACATTTTACGAAGAATGTGCCGAAAGATTGCTCATAAGGAATCTTTCAGGATTTTGGGTGGTTTGGAAAATGTTTTGATGGGAAGAAACAATGTTAACCCGAGCTGTTTGTTTGACAGCTATCAGCGATTGCGAGTAGCTTAGTCCTGATCCATTTGACAGATCAGTGGCTTTGGTCCTTCAGGAAGGCAGTAACACACCGAAAAAGGCTTTTGTAGACAGTTCGTCGATGCATAGCTATCTGGAAGAGCTCAAGAATTGCTATTTGGGGAACAATAATTGTCCTTCAGGCCACAAGTATTACAATATTATGTTGAGTTATGAAATATGATGTCTTATCATCACGCGGCCTTGCTGACAATTCAGCAAATTGTTACAATTGTTGTGAGAAGGTCATTATTATGGAATGAAATCATAGGAAATCTTAACTTTGAAAGGAATATTCCAGTTAAGTAAAAATTGAATGTTCCAGCTAACCGGCTTCAAATGTCTGTGCACAAAAATGGATGGATAAACGAAGAAGGTTTGTACGATGTGTTTGTGATGTCTGAGCGATATTAAAAGTATAACATTTTGAAGCACATCCGATATGCAAATACTGCTTTGTTTTGACAGAGTTAGTAGATACTCGCATGTTTTGGTATCTCACATTACCAGCGGTTTTGAATCCAATTGTCTTTACCCTCATCTTGGGAACTTAACAGTGGATTCGAAAAACCTCCATATCTATGAAAGTCAGTGCTTAATCATAGCAGAAAATGCGAACTTGTTTCAAGAAAATATTTGCATTTTAAAGGCGCACCATCTTCGAAAAAACAGTGCGCCTCATAACTGAAAAACTATGGTACCAACAACACACCCATAATACTCCCCATCCTACACCCTGTTTCACCCTGAACATTATGACCACACCACAAACCTTGCCATCTTGTTTTGATAGATTCTAAATACATTGCCACCATTTAATTGACAATTCCGTGGACAAGTTTACCCGCGAAAACATTCAGCAGTATTAAACATGGACAATGTAACTCGGTGTACTATCCAATACCAGTAAGCACATGTCCTCTCAGAGGACTTCTTTTTACTGATTGTTTCTCAGCGAAGTTTATCCCGGAAATTTCCCGCTAATTTGCCCCTGAAAATCCCTCGAAATTTGACTTTTTCCACTAAAATCCCAAGAGATCGGCTGATTTTTCCACAAATTTTGACTTTTTAATAATAATAAAATAATAATAATAATAATAAAACTTATTTTTTCCCGTGAAAATCCCATGAAATCGGCCGATTTTCCTGCGAATTTTGACTTTTTTCCTGAGAGAATCCAGCGATATTGGCCGATTTTTCTGAGAATTTGCCCCTGAAAATCCCGCGAAATTTAACTTTTTTCACTGGATCTATCAGAAGCCCTGACTCTTTCAGTTCCGGTGAGATGCGGGATTATCCAGGAGATTTCAGACTCTAATCCAGGATTCATAAAAAAACTTGCAGTCATTTTTCAAGGACTTTTCAAGGATCAAATTGGATATTCAAGGACCACCACCACCACCACTCTCACCCATCCTTGTTAAGTTGCATTTTACTACACAGAATGCAAAATGTTGCATGTACATGTACAATGTAAATAGCCTTCAACTTGCCTGACCTGTTTATATTCTGTCTTAATTTGATAACTAACGAGCGTTACAACAACACTTTCCTGGCATTATTTGCCATTGAAGAGGTTACATACACAACCGCTGATCAATTTGGTTGGCTCAGATTTGAACTTGCATTTGGATTGCTAAATAAGCTAAGATACCGGTAACAGGGTTTATCTTAGCTTATTTAGCAGTGTTTGCAAGTTCCTCTACATCAGAAAAAGAATAATACCAAAGTCTATGCAGAACAACTTTGCTTTCGACTTCACCACATTCAAAGGCTGAGAAAATTCAAGGACTTTTCAAGGACGAACAAAGAAATTCAAGGACTTTTCTTTTCAAAGATAAATGGAGTTCAAGGACTTTTCAAGGACTTTTCAAGGATTCCCCCTTAAATTCAAGGACTTATCAAGACTGTGCAAACCCTGCAATCTGGAGACCAGGAAATATTGTCCAAAACTGGAGTCTCCCAGATTATCCGGGAGGGTTGACAGCCCTGTTTAGGACTAATCAGCATGGCATAGCCATTGGACAATGCTGAACCTGAAAGTCCAACGCAATGACCGCAAAGAAATGAAATTATAATATGTATACTATTACAAATCATGTTTATGTCGCATGTGCCATTGGCAACAAACATTCTTCTCCCTGTCTTCATGATGCCATGAAAACTGCAAAACCTTTTTACACTTCTCAAACTACAGCCCCTTAGATCCGGGCGACAGTTCTTGGTTACTGTATTTCTAGAAGGCCTTCATAGCCATTGTTTTCCTCCATATGAAAACAGCAGACAAACAGTTCATTGCAAGGGTATTTTCTAAGGCAGCCATCTTGTTTGTTATTCCCACCAAAACATCATCTGTGTTTTCCAGGCAATTTGTTAGCGACAGGAAGGGCCAGTTTCTCAAAAGTCCCAGTAACTTAACCAGCCTGAAAACATATTTTGAAATCAAAATCTCAAGAAAAGTAGGGTGTGCTCTGACCTCTAAAGAAGTCCATTTTGTTTCTTTAGCCTGTAATAACTTTACTGTATAATTTTCAAATTTATGAAACTCCCATCTGGACTGGAAAACAAAACAGCTAAAAGGACCCAGTAATTACCGGGACCTTTGAGAAACAGGCTCCAGGTGAGATACGGAAATGACAGAAACAACCAAAAATACGAAAACAAAAAACAAAACTCCATTTTCAATGTCTTACAAAAACAAAAGACCAAAAATGAAACTAGAAGTTTGAATTCCGTTTTACAATGTAGTAGGAAAACAAAAAACAAAAATGGAAGTTCAAATTCCATTTTCCAATGTTGTAGGAAAACAGAAAACAAAAATTCAGTTTTTCAATGCAGTAGAAAAACGAAATTGGAAGTTTGAATTGTGTTTTCTGATGTCATAGGATAAGGGTTCGCAATAAGATAATTGAAAGCCTGCACAAATCTCTGGGACGTTTTATACACAAAATAAAAAAAATTGTTCCCCAGTTACACCAATCTCTTTGTAGGCTACGTCGAGCACCAATTGTTCCTGGCACATTGTTGAGTAATACAAGCACTTCACATGCTTTTAACTCAACAATATGCTCTCAGTGCATTTTCTATCTCTTTATGAATCTAATTCATGAGTATTTCACATGAAAACTCCCACACATGTGAAACAAATACTGTACGTGTATGTTGTAGGTCAAAATAAAATTCCTTTGTTTTCTAACCCTAATTATTTATGAATCATGAATAATTAGTATATGTAATAGGACTACTTGCTGTCCAATTTGGAAATAATTGGATGGAAAAAATTCTGAGGACAGCCAAAATTGGACGAGGCCGTAGGCCGAGTCCAATTTGGCTGTCAGAGGAATTTTTTGAATCCAATCATTTCTAAAATTGGACAAGCATGTAGTCCTCTTACTTATTAATTATATAGCTTGTCAGATGTAATTTGCCCAAAGAAGTATTAATTTTGATTTATTTTACTATTTTAATTTCTAAAATATACAGAACAGAATGCTGTAATCACATAAAAGGAATAAATTTTAAAAGAGTAACAGAAGAAAGCAAAGCACTGTTTTAATGATAATAATATTTTCAAAATATTCAATAATGACATTAAGAATATAATAAAGTGAGTCGAAAAAATCCTGCAATATTAATACGGACTGGAGAAAATAAGAAAATAATGCAATTAAACGTCAACCTGTGTTCGTAATTCTCTTGCTTTCGCTTCAAGTTGTTGTCTTGATAGGGGGGAGGATGGCCAAGCAGTTAGGGTGATGGATTTTCAATGCGGTAGCCCCGGGTTCAAATCCCACTCTGGCCGTTAGCTGGTCTTGTTCTGGGTAGTCCCTGGTTCAAGTCCTCGGTCATCCTTGTAAATAGCCAACTGGTTTGCCTCCGGCCAGTTGGGATTCTTATCATGTTGAGTTTATATGAGTTTATTTGTAATGTAAAGATTGACTCTGAAAAGCCCCGTGGGGACGAGCCAATAAAGTATGTATGTATTGTGCAAATTCACGATCTCGCAAAATACTGTAATTTCTGCCTCAGTTCTTCAAATGACGGTCCAACGAGCACTGCATAACAATCAAGCTTTGTGGCTCATATTCATCCCAGTCTTTTTTTCTTATTTCCGCGAAGAAACGGCAAAGAATTCCATCCAGCTCATTGCGAGGGATGTCTTCAAACTTTCTTCATTCGTCACGCTGTATTTTCCACTCGTTGAAAACGTTCAGCCAAGTGTTTGTACTCTTGGAGGTGTTTTGGTTTTGGTTTTTCCACCTCAGATTCACAAGGTCTTCTTCTTGCAGTGTAGGAAATCTTTCATTTGCGGTGTTATCGCTTAAAAGGTCATGAGAAATAGAAAAGTTTGGCAAATCTGCGTCGCTAATTCGGCCAATGTTCAACAACAAGAGACAAAGCAACACGACGTCCCGTTTACCGCGCTGACACAATGCTTTGAGCTGATTGGCTACTTTCATTACCTATTGTATTTTCTTGGATTTGATTGGCTCATACAAGCTGTCCTATTTTTCTTAAATTGGACAGTTTGCCATTTTCAATAGGAAAGTCCTATCTAAAACTATCCAAATTAATCCTTAATTGGACAGTTTTTGAAAATTAAAGGATAATAGCTATGCTGACAATATCGAATTAACTAACAGCTATATAATTAGTAATAGTAATTGGACCGAGTGGAGTACAATTCAGGGAGTAATCGCGCGAGTAATTTCAAAATCAGCCGAGCGCGATTACTCCCTGAATTGTACGACACGAGGTCCAATTACTAATTAATCGTATCTATAACAAAATTCGAGGTCCAATTACTAATTAATCGTATCTATAACAAATTTCGGAATTAAAAATTTCTTTTGGGAAGGTCTTTTGAGCGAAAACGTCTGTAGCGCTTTCCATGTTTTGAAAACTGCAGGAAACGTTTGCAAAGGAAGCCATTAAAGCGCGCGTAATTGACGTGAAAATCACGTGGGTATCCAATTACAGGTGTCCAATTACAAAAAGTTCAAATTGGATACCTGTAATTGGACACCCACGTGATCACGCGTCGATTACGTGACAAATAGGAGCGCGGAGAACCAATCACGATCGAGAATTTTGTTATAGATACGATTAGTAATAGTAATTGGACCGAGTGGAGTACAATTCAGGGAGTAATCGCGCGAGTAATTTGAATTACGAATTACGATTTGAAATACGAGCGCAATTACTCCCTGAATTGTACGACACGAGGTCCAATTACTAATTAATCGTATCTATAACAAATTTCGAGGTCCAATTACTAATTGTATCTATAACAAATTTCGGAATTAAAAATTTCTTTTGGGAAGGTCTTTTGAGCGAAAACGTCTGTAGCGCTTTCCATGTTTTGAAAACTGCAGGAAACGTTTGCAAAGGAAGCCATTAAAGGGCGTGTAATTGACGTGAAAATCACGTGGGTATCCAATTACAGGTGTCCAATTACAAAAAGTTCAAATTGGATACCTGTAATTGGACACCCACGTGATCGCGCGCCGATTACGTGACAAATAGGTGCGCGGAGAACCAATCACGATCGAGAATTTTGTTATAGATACGATTAGGGTTAAAAGACAAAGGAATTTGATTTTGACCTAGGTTAAATTCATTTTGACCTGAATTTCATTTTGACCTACAACATGTACGAAGAAAAAGTGAAATGTTTATAATTTGAACCGTGAATTCAAATCACCTTGCCACAAGATTTTCACATGTCTGCCTCTAGCACTTACACTAAACAAAGTGACAAGAAGCTATTAAAAAATTGGAGATAATCACATAAAAATTATTAACCAGAAAAGGAAAAGGATCAGGTGTAGAGTTAAATCATGTACACCTTTATTTCCCTACTGATCTGACAAACCACTGCTTTTGGGTATATTTTAATAAGAATTCACGAAAACCACAATTGGCAGGTACAAGGCAAACCGCGTGCTTGAATTATTTCAAAAGAAACGAGTTTCACTCAGCAGGCAGTCTGCCCTTTCCTAATGTGGCAATATAAAAAATTTGAAATGTACTTTAGTCTGTAAACGTCATAGGACGTGAGTATATCCCACATAAACGTCGAGAAAAATAAAACAAGGCCAAAGCTAAGCGGTCAAAACTATATTTCATTACGCTACACGTACACGCTACACGTAAGCTTAAGTTTCAAAGAAACATAAAACTTTTTAAGCTTAGTTCGAAACGAATAGGTTTCCAGCAACTGGAAACATAAAATTATCGTGTCAAAATCAGGTACTATTCAAAAGAAATAAATGAACTATAAGCTTAATTATACACAACTCTGCAAGGGTCAGTACGTACAAGCTGTAGCTGATAACCTTAAGCTTAATTCGAAGTTCTGTTTCAGTTCACTGATGTCAAAAAATTAAAAATGAAGTTTACGACGACAGCAACTTTCAGCGAGAAATTCTGAATTGTAGCACATTGATTTCTTTGTCTCCATTCACGGTACTGTATCAACAGATCCATAAAGCACGCAAAAACATACAAACTGCTTAAGTTATTCAACATTTGACAAGTGTTACCTCGCAAACGCAGGAGCCTCTGACACAGGAACCATGGCCGCTGCAATCGCTTGGACAGTCGCTCGAGCTTTCATCGTTCATTCTTAACATAAAAATGCTCATGTTGTAGTCTACAGTTGCTGGGCATCTAGTGTAGAAGTCTGCCCGCAAGCGCAACCTGATTTTAATAGATTTTTTGGTAAGCGGAACCTAACTTCAAGATCTGCACCACCTCGGACATGAGCGCCCGACTTAGGACGTACTTTATTTATGTCGCGGTTTGACGTGTTTGACGCGTTCTCAGGGAGACTGGGGTAGGGACGGAGGTAAGGCAAGGACCTGGGGCTGATCACCTGACGGATCACCTCATACACTTAGCTCGTGGAGAGCTATTGGGATGGTTGGGGAATCAGATGTCAGGCGTAAACAATGGAAAATTTGTAATCGATTTCCGATAGTCTCAAGTTCGGCAGGCGCTTTCATGCATTCGTTTAATGGTCGTTAAGAATGCTCTTATTCGTAAAGCACATTCAAGGGACAAACAAACTTTATTCTGTCCTGTATTTCTCTGATATTCAAAAAGCTTTCGGTCACTATTAGGTTGTTCTGACTTTGGTTAAGCTTGTGTTTCGTGTACCGGGGTCACTAATTTGTTCATTACAAAAGGCAATCAAAACTTGTTTTATCTGATAAGAATAGCGTATTCCCGAGCATTGAGACGGCACGAGGGAATGATTTAGACACCCGTTCTAGGAATTCTCATATGTTCAAAGACTCTTCATGGTTGCTGTGTAAACATTTTCGTTTTCATTTATCAGTGACACACTCGCCTGCGGGCACGTGTGCCACTTCTTTGTTTTTACCACAGGCTTCCCAAGCTCATAATTCGACTCTGCATTAGCTTGTTTATATAGAGAATTGTATGGGAAAGTCGCCGGTTTGTAAAAAAAATGTGTAAATAACTATCTAATCAGAAATAAAGTTTTCCTACCTCAAATGTGTCGCCTACTTGTCTCTTGTGCCGATTTTGTAGCCATTCTGACGCCGTTTAGTGAAGTTTTTCGAAATCGTTGTCTCTCCTTCTAAAAGAAGTAGAAGGCAGACCACTCCATCGATCGCATCAATCGCTGGCCAGACGTCACTCCACAAATCGCTCTCTCCTCGAAAGGAAAAGTCCCGAATCGTAATAAAACCAACAGTTCCATAAAGCCCAATAAATTTCACTCCATCTACGTGTGCTTTGGTGGTCAAAAGACTCGTGAAGAACGAAAACTTTTGCTTGAAGCTCGCCTCTTCGGCTTTCCTGATATGCTTGTGACCGACCTCGGGACAACGGCCGTTAACGCAAGGTCAAGTAGCTGGTTTCTGATTGGTCCATTTTGACGTCATCTGTGATCTATTACTGAACAGACGCACGGCAACATGGAATCAATTTGTTAAACATTACACCTCATATAACACCTCATATTGCATTTTGCCCTGGGCCTTGTGGCAGTCAGGGGGTCATTCTACGTGACGGCACACGACGGAATATAAATATACAGATATTTCGAAACAGATTTCAAGCGTCCCGTAAATTATAGTTGCGTAAGAACTTAAGCAGAAGCGGGGTGACTCACTTCTGCTTGATTCGCCCTCGGACAGTTCTCGAAGTTCTTTCGTTGGTGTGTCTAATCTGATCACTTGATTAGTATTAAAGTAGTGTACGTACGCACGTACGCTTAAGTGCAACTCCACCGTTAAACAATAAAATCCACTTTTAGCCGTCAATCAAAGGACAGAGCGTAAATAATACGGCTTGTACCTGCAAGGGCTGATCCACCTCGGGGAAAATGGTTAAGGTGCAAAGTACCCTAGACCACCTTTTTCTCCAAGATCAAACTCATGTAGAAGAAACTACCATCATGCAACTCGTTGCCATGTTGCCTATGAATGATGACAAACACAACGATGTTTGAGTCTCTTGTTGCCATGGTAACAGTACAAGTTTTTGTCAGATGTCTTTAACGTCTGACATCTTTAAAGTAAAATGGGGAATATAAAGCAAACTATAATCCAGACTTTTGGGGTGGCATACTATTACACCTTGGAAGTCCCTCATGAATTAGCCTTGTTTGGTGGTACCCGTTATTTCTATTAGAATTTATTAAGGCATTTCTGATGTCAGGTGACCTATTTCCCTTAATTGCAAGACCGTTATTTAATGTGGATACGCAGACAAGACAAATCCATTTCAAGCACTTGATATGCGAACGTGTGACTGTACAGACCGTAAAATAGGGAGTCGGTCCGTATACCGACTGAAAAATGCATCTCATTAACGGGACTTAAAAAATTTCAAGTGTTTCATGGTGGATGTTGCCGGTCAAACATGTCGACGGTCCGTACCGTCTGAGCAGACCGTAACACAGGGGGTCGATCCGTATACGGTCTGAAAAGTGCATCTCATTAGCGGGACTTAGAAAATTTCAACTGTTCTATCGTGGATGCTGCCGGTCAAACATGTTGAAGGTCCGTACGGTTTGTACAGACCGTAAGAAAGAGAGTCGGTCCGTATACGGACTGAAAAGTGCATCTCATTAGCGGGACTTAGAAAATGTCAAGTGTTTTATGGTGGATGTTGCCGGTCAAACATGTTGACGGTCCGTACGGTTTGTACTCAGACCGTAAGATAGGGAGTCGGTCCGTATACGGACTGAAAAGTGCATCTCATTAACGGGACTTAGAAAATTTTAAGTGTTTTATGGTGGATGTTGCCGGTCAAACATGTTGACGGTCCGTACGGTTTGTACAGACCGTAAGGCCCGGTTCAAACGTCGAACTTTACATGTGCCGAACCTAATACCTATTTCGGTCGACCCAAATTATTGAGTTCGACAATTGATTCAGACGTCGAACCTAATGTTGTCGAACTTAATTTGGTAATTCACACAAAACCTTTGAGGTCGGCGGTTCTTGTTTGAAGTCTTCATGGAATCAACATAATAATAATAATAAATGTCTTTATTCATCATAAGATAAAAACTACATATCTTATGTTACATAAATGTCGCGGCGAAACGAACACTGTAAAAATTCGAAGCTTGTTATGTTCGCTAATGCCATCCGTGAAAGGATGAAGAAGACGGTTAAACATACAAATGGCACTACACCACCGTAGAAAGCAAGTTTTACAAATGTTTCTTTGTTATTGATTTCATCCCAACGAGATACAATCATGACTGTTCCTCAATCCTATCGTCGGTTGGGCAGAAACACAAAGGTTGACGTTATTTCGTGTTTTTTCAAGCGTGAAGCACAAACTCTCTCCGCTTTTACCGCCCTCTTGTTTGAAAGCATGCCTTTTGCCCATATGACACCTTGCTTGAACGTGTAGAATTGTGGGTAAAAATAATTTATATAATACAGTCGAACCTGTATTAAGCGGTCACCCTCGGGAACGA